>VZTM01006227.1:458003-511752 GCA_013400555.1 Jacana jacana | reverse complement strand
AAAAAAAAAAACCAACCCAACCAACCAAACAACAAAACAAAAGCAAACCCAACCCAACAACAAACAAACCAACCCCCAAAAGCACAACGTCGCATTCAGCCGGGAAACTTTCTGACTATTTCTGGAAGAGGATGCTTGCCGGGTTTGTGGACCGCGAGATCGGTGGATGTTTATCCGGAGGGAAGCGTGCGCGGTGTTAGCGGAAGACGCTCCCGGGAGGAGTTTGCGCTGCCGGCGGCGGCCTCCGCGGCCGCGGAGCCCTTGAAGGTGNGTGTGCGGAGGGCTGGCGTTTGCCCTCTCAAGTCGCCAGCCGGGTGCTTGTTTTTGCCACTGGTGGACTTTCCTTTTGGGTTTTTTGGGTTATTTTTCTTTCTCACCCCCGCCTCCCCAGTATTGACTACTTTAGAGTTCGCTATTTATAGCAGCGAGGAACAAGGGAAGTGTGCCATGTTTGTGGATTTCTCTCTATACGTTGGCCGCGGCAGAAATCTGCGGGTTCTTATTTTTAGCTAGCTCGGAAGAGGCTTTGCTTGGCTAATCTCTTTATCAATTTTCGGCAAAGTTTGTTGTTGTTGTTGTTTTGTGGGTAATTTGAGGGGAGGGCGAAGGGAGAGGGGCCGGTGCCTGAGCATCTTCTTGCGCTGCCATCGACCCCGGCGAGTTAAGCTGAGTTTGGGGCGCACTTTGCCGGCGGGTAGGACGGACCCTCCCCGGGGAGGAGACCCCGAAGAAGGGGCTCAGCATCCTCCCAGGCTCCCACATGCAAAGGGGCAGGTCGTGGAGGATCAGCCCCCTCGGAGCAGGAAGTGTGGGGTGTGCGAGTCCCTCCGGAGCCGGGCTGCCAGGGCCGGGGAGGGGACAGGCTGCCCCCCGCTATTGTTCAGCCCCCTCGCTTCGAGCAGCCGCTGAAAACAAGTGCAGAAAGCCCAGACTAAATCCTCGCCATCGCCCTGTCTCTACTTTTAGTTATTTTTCTTTTCTTTCCCTTTCCCTCTCTCTCGTTGGTTCATCTGCTGTTATTATCAGCCTTTTCCATATGGCCACTTTAATTAATGGCAGACAAAAGGGGGTTTGGAAGGTGGTGGTGGTGGGGGGGGAGGAGGAATCCAGGAATTAGACTTTATAGTTGGTTTGTCTCTGATGCTGTCATAGAAACGAGAAGCAAAGATGCCGCCTTTCCACTTCTTTGTATGATCCTGTTTATTGTTCCCGAGCGGCGCAGATTGGAGCAGGCGCGTGTTGCACAGCGCAAACCAGCGCCTGCTGCTGCGGCCCGAGAAACCCGGGCACGACTTGTGCCCCTTTTAGTTCTTTCTCTCTCAAACCTGTCTGTCCTCTCCCCTTCCTTCCCTTGGGTTTTTGTTTGGTTTCGTTTTTCCCCGCTTCGGAAAGACCGAGGTTAACTTATTTTTGCTTGCATTTATTTATTTATTGCAAATGCTTTAAAGGGATCCGTGGGATCCCAAAGACGAGAAGAGTATGAAAACTCGGGAAACTTTCGTTTATCCCTTCCCAGAAAGGAGACGGGAGCTGCCCCTTGTGTCCCGGCGGAGTTGGGGTCTCTCTACCCGGGAGCGGCGGGTCCGGGTCTGTCCCGGGGTGCTGTTGGGCCTGGGGGCACTGTCCCCCCGGGGTGGGCGGTCGCGGCCGGGGGTAGCAACTTCCCGAGGGTCCCGTCGAGGAGTTGTCTGGGCGGTCAGAGTCTCTTTTCCCCTCCTCAGCCCCGAGCAAGTGGCCGTGAATCCCCCCACTCCTGTGCAGGGTCGCCGCCGGCCCATGGCAGCCCTGGGAGAGGGGGCAACGGGGCACCTCGTACGGTAGGAGAGCCAGAAAGGTAGCCCCCCCGTCCTCCCGTCCTGGAAGCCCCTGTGAGTGGCAAACCCGGGTTTTGGTCCGGCTGGATGGGTGTCCCGCTGCGGGACGGTGCTTAAAGTCGCTGCCAAGGGTGGCGTTGGTGACTTTGAGACGGGGGTGCGCCCTCCCTGGGCTGGGAGCGGGGAAGAAGCCCCTTCCTTTGAAGAGCTCAGACTTCGCCCTTTCTGCCTCCCTCCCCTCCCGTGTCCGATCCCGTTGCCTCTGGGCTCATCCTTGTCCCCAAAGAGGTGGGGGGGGGAGGTGGGGAGGAGACGGGACACGGACACGAGCAAAACGAGTTGAGGCGGCAACCTCCCCACCGCTTTTGTTTTGTAGAACCGGGCCGTGTCGGTTAATAGCCCCGGGCTGGGGTAAGAGGGAAGGGACGAGTTGGGGGACACATCGAGGCCAAGTGCTTTCCAGCCGGGGGCTGAGGGAAGTCATTTAGGCCGGCAACTAGCCCAGCTGGGCCGGGAATTTGCCCCAATAACAGGAAGAAATAAACTGTGGGTCGGGGGTGGGCAAGGGCAGGTGAAGCTCCAGCTCTGCGCCCCCCACCCGTCCCGTCCCGCCCCGCCGAGCCCCCGGGAAAGCGGGCAGTGGAGCCGGCCCCCGTTCCTGGCAGTCAGATGATGAGGGCAGGGCTGACTTTGCAAGACGTAGCTTGGCGTCAGAGCAGCTGCCATTTTAGCAGACACTGCTAAACTCCCCCCTCTTCCACCCCCCCGTCCCCTCGGGAGCCTCGGCTTTGGGGGGTGCTGCCTCCAAACTTGGCTTCTTGATGGGGCGTGCTGCTCTTCTCGGGCTTTGGACGGGGGGACGGAGGGGGGAGCAGTGCACCCTTAAGTCAACAATACACCCTGTACAGTCTGAATTAACGCAGCTTTTGGAGCTCAGGAATTTAAACTCATTTCCTTCCCTTCAATCTCACCGTGGTTCTGCATCAGGGTTTGAGGAGAGCCGGTGAGTTTATTCTCCTGAGCCCCCAAAAGCAAAGCAAAGTGGTCCCTAGGTCCCTATCCCAGTGTGGGATAAAACCCACCTTTTGCAGCCTTAGAGGCGCTTATTTTGCAAGAGGTGCTGGCATCCGCCCCACTTGAAGGTTTAGGGGGGACCCTTTGTGTGTTTCGCCGTCGTGACCCCCCCGCCGAGAGCCGAGTGAGGAGGGGAAGAGACAGGTTTACAGTAAAGGCTGGAGCGTGTGGGGGGAAATCGCCACGGCTGGGCTGGGCTTCCCAGAAGACATGAAATCAGCCGTGGGAAGGGGAGGGGGGGGAAGAGGAGAGAAGCATCGCGTTACCGCTGGGAAGTCAGATGTGAGTGTTTAATGACGGAGTGGGGGGCAAGACCCGGTCTCCCTTTTGCTTTTGGGGGGGTGTGTGTGTGCGTGTGGCAGTTGGTAAATGGAAAGGCTTATTTTTGCAGCTCTGAACTGCGCGGCTGAGTTGCTAGAGCTCCCCCGAATGACAAAGGGCAGCTCCCGTCAGCGCTTTCTGGCTCTTCCCTTGCTCCTACGCGGGAGCTGAGGGCGGAGGATCCGCGCTGTGAAACTTAAGAGAGCTGGGAAATGTGTCGCTCTTCTTCCCCCGGCAAATCCCCTCTTTGGGTTATCTGTTGCACAAACGCGGTTTGCTCCCTGGCTGTGCAGACAAGGGTGCTGACACCCAAGAGGGAGGCGACGGTGACCCCGGACCCCAGGTTCTTTTGGGTTTTTTTGGGGTGGAGATAGCCATAAAGCAGCTGTACGAAAGGAACTTTGAGGCTGGGATGAACTCCGGCTCATCCTCTTGGTTCCCAGGTATTTGCAGAGATTTGACAGGGCAGGACCTGCTGTTGAAACTTTGTTCTTCCCACCTTTTCCCTGAGTTTTGCTGGTTTCTGCCAAGAGTAACTCACCACCACTGGTCTCCCCAGGCCTGTGATGTCGAGTCCCCCATTTTCTCTGGCAGCTTTAGGGCTGGTTTGTGTGAAAACTCCAATCTTAAAATATCCTGTGTTCTTTCTAGGGCTGTTTACCTTTACAAAGTAGAAACTTGACCCACCACCTAGTCCTTAGAGAGGAGATCGTGCTTTGAATAGGGAAGCACGGTGATAAGCACACACTGGGGAAAGTCTCTGGGATGGGAGAAATGCCCTCAAAACCTTGCTACTAGAATAAAATGAATTTACGTGGGATTTCTGCTCTGGGATCAGGGAGTGGGGTCATGAGTAATAGGGAAGAGCTGGGCTGGGGCATCCCTTCTGCTAAATTCAAAGATGAGAGGGAAATCTGTCACCCCCCCACTCCCTCCAGATATTTTTACCAAGGAGAAAAGGAGTTTGTGCACATTTGGAGGAAAAAAAATACCCCTTTTGCCAGGTTAATCTGTGGAAGGGAATCTTTGAAAGTGCCGTGTTTGCCCTTGCAGAGCTCGGGAGCTGCTTTGCTGGGAGCAGCTGGGCATTGGCCTCGTCCTTTGGGACAGGGCTGAGATCCAGAAGGTGAAGAGCAGTTTCCAAGTGTCTCCCCTCCGTGCAGGCTCGCTGGGCTGCCCCTGTGCGTGAGCAGCAGTGCAGGAGGACACCCCTCAGCTTCTCGGAGATGCTTTGTGTGTGCGTGAGGTTGTTTCTGCCCCGGGAATAGCTGGAGGGGGGGGACACCAAGGTGAGGACATCTCAAAGGCGTGAACGTGTGTTGAACACTTATATTTGAAGAACGTAAGCCTAGAAGAAAATCACCTGAATGGAGAGACTCCTTAAAAACTTGAAACACTTCGTGGATTTTCTGTGAACTGTCATAGAAGGCACAAGCTGGAGTTTTAAGGAAAAAAGGCTAGATACACAACATAAAGATGCTGTTTTTTCTCTTTTTGAGCTTATTCATCCCCACAATACTTCTGTGAGGCTTTGCTGTGGTTTTTCAGGTGGGGATGGGGAGGCAGAGAATGTTTCTGGGCCAGAAAGACTCGGGCTAACAGCCTGGGATCTTTGTGTGACATCTTGGTCCCTTTTAGCAGGAGTTTGCCCTTTGGGAGACTGCATTTTGGACATCCCTGGCCGCTTTGTAAAGCCATGCCTCAGTCCAGTGCCGGTATGAAACTGGTCCAGCAGTGGCTGCTTTCGGGCAGACCCAAGAGGCGAAAGCACATGTGGCTCTGGCTTGTTTCCAGATGAATGTGGGGAGAGGAGATGGGCTGTGAGTGCGGCCAGGGCTCCATCCCGCCTCCCTGTTCCTCTGCTGATCCCATCGGAGCATCCTGGCGTGTCGATTGCCGTGCACGTGTTCGTCCGTGACTTGGGTGTCAGTGTGTTTTCTAGCAGCGAGGGAATGAAGTTGGCAGTGAAGGCTTGTCCAGGGAAGGGTGGTCTGGTGTGAAAGGAGGTGGGGAAAGGAAATAGGGAATTTCCAGGCACAGTTTTAGTTGAGGAAAGGATGGCCAAGATCACCTTGTCCTGCTACCAGGCAGTTCCCAGCAAGCAGCAGTCTTAAGGCAGAAGAACGAAGTGACACAGCCTGTAATACTCTGTGTTTCATTTTGGTTTGCAAAAAAGAAGAAGATAAAAAAAAGTATATTTTCCACCTAAATTAAAATACTTTTGATCTTTGTCTTTCATTGAACTTTTTGCTTCAGAGAGAATAGATTAATAAACACTTTCAAATGGAAAAACATAGTTTGGAAAGGTCCCCCTTTTATCTTTAACACAGGGCATGGGCTGGCTGTCCCTCGGTTCCTTTTGTCTTGCTTTTTTATCTTAACAACAATAAATTTGCTTTTAGTGTGATCATGCTGGCCTTTACTGGTCACTTTTTATTCTTTCCTTTTCTTTTTTTTTTATTTATTTTGAAGTCAGCCACATTAAAAAAAAGAAGCAAAAGAAAAAAAAAAAAGCAATGTTATTTTAATCAGACCGAATGAAAGAGCAAATCAGAGCGAGAATTTTAATCTGCCCCAAGCAAAACTGCCTTGTACATCTGTCATGTTGGGATTAGTGGAACTCTTTAAAGAAGCTGAAGACTTTTTAAACAAAGTATTAAACATTTGTGACCTGATTTCCATTCTTACAATATTCTCATTAATAAGAGTGCAGGCTGAAAGACATCTGTTAGGTCCTATTTGTTTTAAGAATATTAAAGAATAATAAGAATGACGGGGGGAGGGGGGAGGATCTAAATGTAGCATTTAAGGCCAAATCTCCAGGCTGCAGTTTTCCAAAGTGATTCTGTCTCTAACTTGGGTCAGGGGAAATGCAAGTCTTGGTAAAGCCCATCAAGTTGGATGCTCTGTTGTTGCCCTTGCTGGGCCGGTTGAGGCTGTTAGAGCTGGGATGAGGCTTCCCCGTGGATGGTGAGCTTTGCCTGGTGCTCCATCCCCACTTCAGAAGCGGAGAAGAGGCAGCTCTACCTTCCTGAGATGATATCTAGTCTGAAACGAAAAAGAAACTGAGATGCAGCCTTAAATTGTCCATAAGTACAACTTGTGTGTAGGCAGCACCTGCATGCACCCAGTGCTGCCTGGGACCAGCCAGAAAACAGTAGGAAGGGAGTGAAAATGTCCTTCTGGGGTTCTCTGCTTGGGTTTAGTTTGATGCTAAGGAGGGAGTTAATGTAAATGGCCCAGCTTGGACCCCTAAGGAAAAAAAAGAAAGCCAGGCATGTGTTCGGTAAACTGCTTGCTGAAAGAAGCCTTCGCTTCGCATGGGTGTATGGTTTAAGAGAAGGTTGCTGTCGACTGCAATCTTTGCATCTTGTTTATGCTTGCTGGGTAAAATATTAACTAAAGCATCTGAACATAAAGTTCTGGTGTGAAAGAATATCAGCAGGGGAGAGCCATATGGTGCCAGCCTGCTAACAAAATACCAAACGCTGGAGATTCCTTTTTGCAGAAGACTGAAAACTCTCGTTCCCATACATAATACATGAGTTCACGCCTTTGATTACTCTAAACATTAGTCCAAGCGGTACAGGCGTCTCTTTGGAGCTAACACAACTTAGGGTGTGCAGTTCTCTCTCCCCCCAGCCCCTTCCTTTACATAAAAGAAATCGATGTTGCGCTGTTAAGATACAAATACCCAATATGCTGTAAGACAATATGTTTCCGAAACTGCTGCGTAAGCTGCTTTTCCTCTAATTAAATATAAACTGCAGTAGAGACTTGGGTTTCTTCCTTCCTTTGCTTGAAACCATTTGGCAAGTGCCTGGCTCTTCCTAGGACAGCATTTTGGGGAAACCTCTTGCTCCTCGTGGGTGCGATCAGAGCTTTCTGATTGATGCCAGGGACCGTAATCGTCCCTCTGAGCAGCAGCCCGTGGGCGGCTTTACCTGAATGCTCTCTGTGAGCCAAGGAGTCAGGTGTATTCAACAGCAACGGATTCAAACCCTGCATTAGGAGGATCCCCTGGTGAATATTATTATAAGGTACAAGAGATGGCCCTGGGGGAGCTTGCGCGCACACGGTATTTAAAAAGCAAGGTATTGCTGGCAAAATCTGTGGGTGACACTGAGCACTCCTGAATTTCTTTCTTTTTTTTTTTTTTCTTTAAACAATCTCTCGAAACCAACAATTTCATGTTGAGTAACTCTGCTTTGTGCTTGTCACCGGGCTCCCTGAGAGCGGCTTGTTAAGTTTTGTGATGAGTACCCAATTACCTGTGCGTAGAAACACCCACGTCGTGCGGAGGAACCTCCCCAGCAGCTGCTTTTGGTTAACCAACATTTCAGAGCCAGAGTCTTCCCCCTTCCCTTGGTGCTCTCCAGCCCAGGAGACGCAGCTCTGGGGAGGGTGGAAGGGGATGCCTGTCTGGCAGCTGTGGGTTTAGGGCCGAAACTTGCATTTGAGTTGCCTCTTTCAGCTCTTGGGCATCCAAACCCTCTTGGGAGAACATCAGGTTTAGCATCTAAATGCAGAATTGGGCTTTCCTCTTTCAGCACTGGCTTCTCCCATTCTGGCTGTACAGGCAACACAGGGTGATGGGATGGAAATGAAGTCAAAGCCCTGTTGGCTGAATGTCTGGTGGCAGTTTTGGGGCAGGGAAGGGTCAGGTCTGTGAAGTCTAATCCCAAGGGGAGGTGGCTGCTGGGGTGAGTGAAGGTGTCTGAGAGAACTTTAAGAAGGTGTCTTTGAGAGAAGTTGCCTGCCTTCAGCCAAGCAGTTTGGAAAACCATCTTATAATGGGGCTTGAAGCCCAAGGAAATGCCTTCTTGAGGGACATTTGTCTAGTCCTCACTCTGTACTCAAAACACCTGTGCAAGAATGAGAAAATAAATTAATTCCTTTCCCTGGTAAAGGCAGCAAATCTTTATTTGTAAAAAAACAAAAGTCTTGGATGGGAGATACTCTGGGTGAAGTTATCTTGGGCAAAGTGAACCCAACAGGGGTCCTGTAGAGAAGAAAGAAAGTTTGTGCCTCTGGAAGCTGATGTGGCAATGAGTTTCTGGAGTCCCAGCTTCTCCTGCTGGTGTTTCTCCTCTATAATTCTAAAGCCTTGCATCTAGCAAGCTTTTGGCAAGCAGAGTTAAAGGTTTGTTTGTTGCCCTCGATATTGTGATGTAGTTAGTCAGCAATCAAGTAGCTGCTTTTGCCCAGAGAAAAGCTCTCTCCAGGAACACAAGTGACAGGAGAGGAGTGGACTTCTGGAGAGAGCCACTTTGGTTTTTTTTTTATTTAAAAAAAAGGAGGAAAAAAATGTGCTTGCTAGCCATGTTGTTGCTAAAAAACCCAAAAAAAACCAGTCTAAACAGTTAACTTTGCCTGCAGTGTCTCAGAGGAGTTGTCAGCTCCTCCTGGCCATCCCTGAGGAAGTTTGGGCTCCCTCCTGTTGTGGAGCCACTTCCTTGGCTGCTGGGGAGGCCGGTTGCTGCCTGCCCAAAGAGCAGCTTGGGCAAGGAGGATAGCAGGGACACCCCAGCAGAATGGGGAGGACTGGAAAAGAAGGGTTTGGAAAAGAGAGAAGCTTCCTGTTAGAGGATATGAGCTAATCCTTGGCTGCAGGGTCTGGGCTTTCCCTGGTCCCGACTCGGCATCAGGGTAAAACCAATGCAGAGCTGGGGGCTCAGGGTGGCTGGAAGGGGGGATGAAAGCTGCTCCTAGAGTGCTGCCTGTGGGCACCCAGCTGCTGCCCCATCCCTCCTCCTCCTCGTTGCCCCCACTTTGTATTCACAAGCAAACCCAGGCTGCCGTAGGAAAGACAGAAAGGTATCACTCGCCTCTATTTAATTTCAATTACACGGGGTCTGCAGGAGCGCTAAGAGCGGTGCCAGCAGGGCTATAAACTTAACATATTCCATGATTCTCCTTCTTTTCAAGTAAGTGGTGCACAGCAACCGCCCCATTCAGCAGCGATAATCCTGGGGGGCTGTGACATTACGGCTGGCAGAGCCGTGTGCTGCGGCGGAGGCTCCTTTTTAATGAAGGCAGTTGAAGGGTCAGATTAATTGCCTTGTTTCATGGCAGGCAGCGTGGCACCCTCTGCCTGCCCCTGGGCTGGGAGGCTCGGTGTGGAAATGGGCTTTGGTTTGAGCGTGCTGAGCCCGAGCCACGAGAAGGGATACTGGTGGGGGATATAGGGGGCTGGGAGCCAGCGGGCGCTGTGCAGCGCTCCCTCTTACCCCTGGGGAGTTGTTGCTGCACGATGATCTCACCTCCTTTTATGCCTTATTGCTTCTGTCTATCTACCTCCGTGTGACACACGCTTACGTGTCAACTTTTCACTTCTTATATGGCAGCAGAGAGGAAAGGCTTAATATCATAAAGACAAGCTGGCAGCTGGGAGGTAGCCCACTTAGTCATCTAACTTTGCGTCAGAAGAGCTGCCAGCCTCTTCCCTGGTTCTGCCAGGCAGCTTCTCCCTCCTCTGCCTGACCTGGTGTCACACATGGTAGAAATCCCCCTCTGGAAAATCAACGTCGTTTGCTCAAGCGGGTGGTGGACGCCAGCCCTGTGCCAAGGGCAAAAGGGTTTGTGCCCCTCAGCCACCTCGGTGTGCCCAGCTGGGGCCAACAGAATGTCCCAGAGCAGCTTCAAATTCATGTGGGCTGTGACAGTCAACATTGGAGGATCTCAGCAGGTTTGGAGCCCAGGAGGCACTAAAGAGTCATTGACAGCAAAATCTATAGATGACAAAGATTGTGAAGATCAGTTTGTATCTCGCCTGTTTCTTTTACTCTTTCCCTACACACTGAGAGAATCTTTATTTGCTTCTCAGAAACAGGTACTGAGCTGAACAATGTTTTGCCCTGTCCCAGGAAGGCTGTGTCTCACTTGCTTTATACATTTGGCCTCCCCAGAGCATGCATCCTTTGTATCCCCCTCTGCAAGCACAACACTCGGGCTTGCTCTTCCCCTCTTGATCTTCAAACTGATGACGGAGCAGCTTGGACGCAGGGTGTCAAACACCCGAGCTGGGTCACTGCATCCAATTCAGTCAGTTTTGACATCCATCCACGCTGGGACCATCTCCCTGTGCCTGTGCTGGAGAAGAGCAGTTGTGAGAAAGGGGAGGCTCTGGTTGCAGCAGTTGTTAATGCCTCCTTTCATGTCTCAGCTGGCTGGGGTGGGTTTGTGCTCCTGGTAAAGGGGGACAACCCTGTCCCCATCCCCATGGATGAGGAGATGCAAGCCAAGGGCTATCTGGCACACAGCTATTGGTGCTGGGACCACTGCCACAGTGGAAGTGGAAGCATCACCACACTGCTCTCCCGAGAGGTTAATCCTTCTCTCAACAGCTGGGTGAAGGAGAGGTGAACGAGGATGGGTCTTGGAGCTGAAATCCCCGAATCTGGTTTGTTCCTCTGCATCCATTATCAAATTGTGGCCACTTCCCCACACATCCCTTCCTCAAACACCCTTCTTACTATTCGCTTTCAGCCCCAGGAGTTCTATTGCTGCACCAGGGTCCCTTCATACAGCACAGATACACTGTGGACACACACAACCCTAAAGGTCTTCTCAGACCACCTTAGTGGGGAAGGACATCCATGTCCAACACAGGCAGTTACTGGTGGACTTAGTCCTTATTCCCACCATGTTCACCCCATGCAAACCCAAACAGCTTACGCTGGTTGTTTTCCCCTTCCTGAGGGCTTCTGCCTGTCAGCAGCCCCACAGGAAGGGTTTTACAAGAGAGAAGGTGCTCCTGTAACCTCATCCTGAGCCAGTGACTTGTTCCCCTCGGCAACAACACACTTTGGGGCTGCTTCCTTCTTCCTGGCCCAAGACACACTTCTCCAAAACCCCCTCTTCAAAATTCCTCCGCGACGAATTCTCCTGCTGGTGTTTCGACACATCGGCTCCACGGAGGCTTTCGATTTGGTATGAAAAGTAATTATTACCGGGGTGCAGTTTAGCAGTTGTGTTTTGCAGTGCCGGTAAGGTTAAAAGAAATAATAATAATAATACAAGAAAGACTCAGCCAGAGTAACTGCCTGCAACGTGCTATTTGCATTTTTAAGGAAATACTTCTTTGAGACAGCTTGGGTGAAAGGTCGGCATTTGCATATAAATGGAAAAGAAAGTGTGTGATGCTGGAAGTTACATCTATATTATTTTCTCAGCAGTGAGCTGCTGTTTCGGAGATTAAGGGATGCAGTTTGCATTTGGCTTTTATTGAATAGAGAAGGTACCAGGAAAGCCAAATTAGAACACAATAATGAGGAAAATGCGGCAGGAGAAGGAAGCAGCACCCTGCTCCTCGGCGACGCTCTCCTGCGTGCTTGGCGCGTTGCACGCACGAGCAGATGAGCGGTGCTGAGCAGGGCTCCCTCTGCGTGCACAAAGGGATGGACACTGGAGAGGAAGCCAGAGCCAGGAGCTGCCTGTGCTGGGAATGAGCCTGGCAGAGGAGGGGATGCTGGCACGCATCATTTAGAAGTGATAAGCCAGGATTTGCTTGATTTTTCTTTTTTTTTTTAAAAAAAATATTATTCAGGCTCAGGTATGTTTGGAAGGGAATTAATCAGCAGGTTCATGTGAAGTTCCTGCTATTGCAGTAGAAAAAGGCACTCTTTGGGCAACTTACTGGCTGGCAACATGAAGACAGGAGGCAGAGATGACTTGCTCTCATCTCAGAGGGGCTCAGCATCAGCTGAGAGCTTTTAGAGGAACTGCTGTTGCCCTGGGCCTTGGAAACCTCGAAGGGGTTCTCCAGTGGAGAACCTCATTGCTTGGTTTTCCCTGTAGCTCTTGGCCCTACTCTCTGCTCTCAGAGGGGCTTTGTATTTTGACAGGGGAGGCAGGGGAAGGTGAGATGTTGACCAATGGTCACTCTTTACTCTTTTGGATCGATGTACGTGAGGACAATGCAGAGAGAGCAGTGCTGCTGTGGGCATGCAGCAGTTACTCTTTCTTGAAAAGTCCAGGAGTGATATAAAGATGGGAGGTGAAAAGCACCACCTTTTACATCTTCTGCAGTGCCATGTAGTGTGCTTCTGCCCCTTTGTAGAAAAAGAAAAAAGGCTCTAATAAAAAGTCTTATTAACTGGCCATGAACACTGGAGCATGAATATTGCTCTTAATGAGGAGAGACTGTAGCCTCATTTGCTCCCTTTGCATCTTAGGTGCACAGAGGGGCTTTGGCTCCTGTAGTGCTGGGTGATACAGAGAAACAGGGTGAAATGTTGGTCCTTCCCTAAAACGCTTCACATCTCGGTGTGCCAAGCTGCTGAGCAGGGATGGAGAGAGGGGCCTGGGTGAAGGACAGCAGAGCAGCCATCACAGAGGTCTGGGGGGGCCAGGTCCCATGGCAAGGTGATGGTTGTGCCTTGCTCCTGGTGGATCTTTAACGTGCTGCTGAACCCCACTGATGAGGGTTCTGCTCCCTCTCCAAGGAGAGGGTTTCAGTGCTTCTTCCCTTTCTATTGCGACATGCACTCATGGCAGGGGGTTGAAACTGGGTGATCTTTAAGGTCTCTTCCAACCCAAACCATTCCATGCTCCTTTTTCTCATCAAGGACCTGACAAAGAGAGTTCAAAAGCATCCAAAACTACCAGGTATCACAAGGCAAAGCATGAGCTGGCATGGCTGAGGTGGCCACAGAGGCTGACACAGCCACCTGGGCAGAGGTGGCAGCTGATGGCATCAAAAGCAGGATGAGCCAAGAAATGAGATGGCATGGGTCTGGGAAGGAGGATGTGAGTCATTTGTGCTCTGTGCAATGCTGGAGGAGGGAGCCGAGGTGGTGGATGCTTCTTGGGCTACTTGCTGGCCCCCGGGCACCACAGCAGGAATCACTAGAAGGAGGGTGGCAGGTTCCTGCAGATGGAGATGGAGAAATAGTGTCATGCTAGTGATGAGCTGTCCTCTTCTCCTTTGCACAGCCGGGTGGAAGCTCTGGTGCTCCCCTCCTCTTCTTTGTGCTCCCAGGACCTGCAGGGCTGTGCTGAGCTGTCAGCAGTGAACCCCTCGGAGCCATGCTGGGGCTGAGCTCATTGCTTAGTGGGTTAGCCATGTGCACTGTGCTGCAAGCGGCCGTTCGGCAGTGAAAGCACTAGAAAGGTTTGATCCTACTGAAATCAAAACTCCTCCTTTCCTTTGGATAAGGGGAAAATGAAAGATCAGAGTGTGCATCACAGACTTCATAACCTTTGATGTTGCAGCCTGGGGTTTAGTTTCACAGTGGGTTAAGCCAGCATTGTGTGTTTGTTGGGGTGGTGGAATCAAAAATTCAGCTCACTGCTATGAGGAGTTGTTCGGTCTCAACCAGCCAGGCAGTGCAGCAAGGCACTGGTTCTCCACTTCGGAGAGAGGGGACATGGCTGGGAGTAACGTGGAGATGAGGGGCAGTGAGTCCTGGGCTGCAGGAGTGGGGTGTGCTGGGTCAATGTTATGATGGAGCCAGGAGCAGTGGGAGACCAAGCACTCGGGTCAACAGCCCCAGAGACCAACCCTGGGCCTTTGGGCTGGGATATACAGATGCCTTGTCAAGGGCAATGAAGTTTGTCAACTTGCTTTAAATAAGAGTCACTATTAGAGAGTACAGGGTGGCTGTGACTCTTGCACATGGTGGAGAGGATTCCCCAGGTGCTGGGGGATGATCCACGTCCTGGGATGAGGATCCACGTCCTGGCATGTCCCAAGCACAAATACAGGTTAGGTGGAGAATGGCTGGAGAACAGCCCTGAGGAGGGATTCAAGGCCAGCCTGGATGGTGCTTTGAGCAGCCTGCTCTGGTGGGAGGTGTCCCTGCCCAGGGCAGAGGGGTTGGAACTGGATGATCTTTAAGGTTCCTTCCAACTCTAACCATTCTATGGTCATCATCTCCCAGCATTTGCTCCCTGTCCACTGGGGTTCAGCAGTTCCCCACTTTGCCCTTTCTGGAAACAGTCATGGGGCCAGGTCCCTGTAGCTTGGCCCCAGCTTTCTAGGAAGAAACTGCTCATGGCTCCCCCATTTCTCCTTTTAATAGAGATTATAAACTCCCTGGGGCTTGTCCTGGTAAGGTCCCCAGGTGAGTGCATCAAAGCTCAACATCTGCTTGGTGATTCCCAAACTTCTTTCCAACCATGCTGAGGAAATGTCTCTTTAGGTCAGCAAACGAACAGCAAAGAATGACCCGCATTCTTGCTGGCCATGCTACGTCTCCCATCCATACATCCCACCCTAAGTGATTATTAAATCATATTTGCTGATAAGTATGAGATGTAATATCTATTACACAGCTGTTAAACTTCAATTAATATGTTTTAATGATCAGCCATTTACTGTGCTATATACAATTAACATCCGGTATTAAATCGTAAATTAAATGCATGTTTGGGAAGCTAAATTTGAAGCACTGAACGTAGCCATGCCACAGTAAACAGTGATAATTGCACTGAATGGATGGTATTTCTATGCCCTGAGAGGGGGTTAAACCAGCACCCCTGACGTAGGAGAAGAATGCAGAAGAATTGCCAAAGGAGCTGGGTTCTACTTTTTTTTTTTCAGTGTATTTTGATCCCTACGGAGGTTTTAATACATCTCCCTTGTAAAAAAAGCCCCCTGATGCATAGCTGCTGTGCTCCTGCCTGCCTGAAGGCTGAACTGGCAGCTGCTTGTGCAGGTTTTTGGTGAGGGGGAGTCTTCCTTTGGCAAAGGACATGCAGGAGCATGGGGCAATTAGTTGGGCTTCAGGCTGGGTTGGGCTGTGCCATGTCCCGGGGTGTGTGCGAGGGGGTTCAGTGGTACAGCCAGGACCTGAGACTGAAGTCTTAAATCAAAGATAAGGCTTGGGTTTCTTGCTGGAAGAAAAGCTTTCACTGTACCATGGGTTTGGGACCACACAGGAATGCAAATTCCGTTATTGGTATCCTCCAGGCAGCGGCCGGTGGCTGTAGAGAGTAGCGTGTGTGGGCAATGCATGGGTGTCAGCCAGCAGGCAGTGCAGAGGGGGTGGAGGGGCCCATGGGTG
This sequence comes from Jacana jacana, assembly GCA_013400555.1. Lineage (NCBI taxonomy): Eukaryota > Metazoa > Chordata > Aves > Charadriiformes > Jacanidae > Jacana > Jacana jacana. Next base: position 496,535 of record VZTM01006227.1, on the reverse strand, counting down.
GCTTTTTGCAGCTTAGAGATGTAAAATTTGGATTTGAGGTTTTTTTTTCTTTAAAATTCATATGAAAGATGGGGTCCAAAGGGCACCCTCTGACCCCTGACGCTGCTGCTGTGTTGGCTCTGAGAAGTGAGCCCGTGCTGTCTGGTGGGACACGGAAGAACCCAGCCTGTTCTCAGCACATTGCTGCCTCGTTAACTCAAGGTTCACCATTCCCTTGAAAAATGTACATGGACAAAGATGAAGAAAAATCTTTCTCTCTTCCTTTTTCTTTTCTCACACTCGGGGGAGCAAATGAAGATTGATTTGTTTTTCTTCTAGTCTTTCAGTTTAAATAGGCTGTGACACATCTTCTGAGGAAACCAAGCCTCCCCCCACCATCTTTACTCTAAGGACCCCATCTCTCACCCCATCACTTTGCTATAGCAGGAGTAACTGCTGTGTAGGTTTGGAGATGGGGTGATGCTGCTCTCACAGCCGGGAGGCAGCCCACAAACATAAGGACACTTGTGGGAGCTGGCTGTCACCCAGGCAGCCCCCTCCTGCAGCATCTTGCCTCAATTTCTACTCACCTTCTGCCCCCCAAAAGCTTCCTGGGAGGCTTTTTTGCAGAGAACTTTGCCATTCTTTAGAGGGTTCAAATTTTTTTTGGCTTATTTCCTGGCAAATCAATGCTTTCTTCTCTCTTTGGTTACAGAAAGTAAAACACCCCCCAGTGTGACTAACGCTCTGCATTGCGTGTGGTCGCCCTCCCAGGCTTCCAGATCTTCTTGTTTGGAGTTGATGAGGGTGACCCTGAGGTTTCACAGAACTTGCCGGGATTTTGCACAACCCGCAACGCTTTGGTTCAGAACTGGCTTTGCTCAGTGGTTATTTCTGAAGGAGAATAGGGGATAGACAGTTCCAAGGTTTGGAAAAGAACCTGATTCAGAAGAGAGAACACGCTGATGTTCTGGTGGTGGCTTGTCGTAAATGTTGATGGGGAAAAGCAGCCTGTCTACTGAGGGACCCCAGTGTGTGATCCAATCCTGACTGGGTGGTGGGTACTGAGGATGAGCTGGTGGGGGAAAGCTGGTGATTTCCTTTGGGATGTGAAGGTCAGGGAGTGATCTACTGAGCAGCTGAGAATCTAGGTTATTTTTCAAGGGGGAATGGATGCAAGTGCTGCTGGCTATGAGCTTTGGCTGTCCCAGCTTGGTGCCAGGAGGGGAACCCAGAATGTGTTCTTCCTTCCAGTATCTGCCTCCCATGGGCAGAAAACTTGAATTTAAAGCAATATCCTGCATGTCCTCTTGGGTGGCCCACGTAATGGTTAAAAGAAGCGTCCTTCACATAGCCAGCGAGCTGTGTTTCTGCTGAGCCCAGGGTCCAGAGATGAGGTGGAAAGGGCACAGCCAGCAGTGCAAGCTGATCCTCTCCGGAGACCAGATGCATTTAAGCAGCACAGAGTAGAGGAAATCCGATTCATGTGTTAAGGGAGCTGCCTTGGTCACCTGAACCTGTCCGGGCAGGGAGGGAGCAGGCAGGAGGATGATGAGCTGCGCGGCCAATACACCTTCAGCCTGGTCAGGGCTCATTGTCCTAACATACAGCCCCTTTCCCTCCTCTTGTTCATAAGGATGAAGGTACAGGGAGGTGGGGGACAGGGCCCATGGCAAGGACAAGTTGGGATCTTGTGCCAGATTTACTGTGGCAGCTTCTGGAGCTCACCCTTAGCCTGTGACTTAGGCACACGTGAGCAAAACCGCCCCAAAGAGGATAAGTGCGCATCTGTGTTTTACTATTTTTTCCTCCTCAGGGTTGAATCTCATGAGCTCAACTTTTCAGAAATCTTCTAAGCTGTCTTTAGGGTTACCTTGCATCCAGGATCCATTGTTTCTACAGTTTACCCCACTCTCTGCTCCAGCCTTCATTGCATCCCAGAGAGGATGCTCCTGCTTTAAAATGCTCTGCTGGGGAGAAGGATGCTCAGGGAAAAGCTTCAGATAAGCAGGTGGGATGTACTATCCTGTGAACACTGACATAGAAACATCTTTATTTCTTCTTATTTGATATTTTTCCCCTCTGTTCCCTATTCTTCTGTCCCTTTCTAGCCTCTTTCCCATGTTTTGCTTGGTTTTCATCATCTGCCTGGCCATCTGTGCCTCCCTGCTCCCTTTCCTCAGAGCTTCTCCAAAGCGGAATAATGTTTCAGCAGCTCTTGGATTTTATTTCCAAGGCATTTGCCTTTCCTGTGAGTCCAGGATGGAACACAGTGCTTTAGACTGGGTTTGGAGAGGGGTCTCCAACACAGATGAAAGCTAGAAAAGTTCCCCCAGCTGTCCTCCTGGCTTCAGAACAGCTTTGGTTTTGGACAAATAAACAAAGGTGACTCTCAGGATCATTTATCCAGACAGATCTGGATCATCCATCTAGATAGATAACAGAAATTCTTTCCTGTGAGGGTGGTAAGGCACTGGAACAGGTTGCCCAGAGAAGCTGTGGCTGCTCCATCCCTGGAGGGGTTCAAGGCCAGGCTGGATGGGGCTTTGAGCAACTTGCTCTAGTGGGAGGTTTCCCTGCTCATGGCAGGGGGCGTGGAACCAGATGTTTAAGGTCCCTTCCAACTCTAACTGTTGTATGATTCTGCCTGAGGCACTAACTTGAATTGTACATCACCATAGCATTGAATTTTCTCAGTCTTTCAATGTACTCATTTATGCAAGAGCACTGTGGGATCTACTGGTTGTTCCTTAATGTCTTGTAGACAGAGAATAGACACAGGCAGGGGAGAAATAAATGCCCTCAATATTTGCTGTGCATTCTCCTAAAAGCTGTTTTGTGGCATAGCAGACCCAAAGTTGCTCAGATGGATGTCCTACACACTCAGCAAGTTACCAGTTGCTGGAAATACCTTCTACAGGTTTCCTTTAGCATGTGTGTGCCTTCTCCCTGCTTCCCCCTGTCTCTGAGACCACCCCACTCAGAGAAACATCAAGTCCAGGAGGCACAGGAACCTGTTTGGCAGAGGAAGCGAAGCCTCTGCCCTGGGCTCTTCCCCAGGCTGTTCGCAGCCTGAGATGAATGAGTGTGCCAGTGCGTGTGTAGCTCCTCACGTGCCTCCTTCTGGGGGATGCTCTCCTTTTTCCTTCACGTCAGTGGTAGAAGATGAATGGAGCAAGACTTGGAGAACAGGCAGTAAATTATTCAGTGCTCAGTGCCAGAGGGAGCCGCAATTAAAGATGTGAGAGGAAGGCTCGCGACAGGGGCGCCCAAAGCCACAGCGCTTTGCCAAGGTGAGCTGTGACGCTGAGGGCCCGGAGGCGAGAGTCTGGGGGTGAACACTCTTGATCTCATCACCGTGAGCAATAGCTGCAGAGGATGGGGAGCTATGTCACACAGTTGCCACCCCACGGCATCTCCTCGGCGCTGGCCCAGCTGCTGTGGGTCTGTCTCTGTGCAGCAGAGATGGTGCTGGCCCCTTGGAGCTGCTTGAAGTTGTACCAGATGAAGGGAAAGTGCCAAGAATCCACTTGTAAATTATGTATTTCCTGTAAACTTTCTCTTCAGATGAGGGCTCCTCGCTGCCTGCTCTCCCTTGCTCCCAAAGCAGCTCTGTGTCTGGGAGCTTTGAGACCCTTGTTTTGCACCTTCACTGCATATTCCTGTAATGAACCCCTCCCAAAATGCTGGTGTCATCAAGAGTTGTCATGGAAACCTGCGTGGGGACCCTACTCTCAGTGATGTCCAGATAATGGGTCCCATCCACTGCTTTAGATGTGTGAACTTTTGTGAAAGATTGAAAATCAACTTTATCTCTGGGAAGAGAAGAGGGTGTAAGGGAGAGGCCTTTTGCCGCTGCCATGGGCACCACAAGGTCCCCCCAGGATGGTGCTGGCAGCTGCCTTGCCCAGTACACTAGTGACACTCACTGTTACTGCTGTGTTTCCCAACTGAGGACCAAACAGAGCAGTTCTGCAGTGTTTGGGGGAGGTTGAGGCTGCAGGCACAAATTCTTGGGTCTCTTGGCCTTGGTATGGCACCATGGGGTCCTGCTCAGGGCTTGGAGACCCTCAGGCAGGATTTGTATGGTCATTAAAGAGAGCAGGCAGGGAACAACTATTGCATTTTCACCTCTGGTTGATGTTACTGATGACGTGCTGGGCTGACTCTGTATCCTGACCCTGTGCTCTTCTTCCCCTCCTCAGAAAATGAGTTTCGGGGCGAGCTGCTGAACCAGAGGTGGACCTGTGGAGAGAAGATCAGCAGCTGCAAGGGAGCCTCTGGCCTGCACGGCACACGCATCAAGGTGAGCAGAAAGCCCTTGATTATATATGCTTTTTTGTTGTTGTTGTTTTGGTATGGTGACCCCCTGCCCCAGGTGTTGGCCACAGGACAAGGGTCATGTGCTGCTCCAGCTCTTATGGACCAGGTGGTCCTGGGGAGATGGAGCCTTTTTTGTACCCAAAGTGACGGGTAAGACTTGGGAGTCTCTGTCTCCTTGTTACAGCTGAACATGGTGAATCCGGGCAAAGAGGGCTTCCAGCTGTCACCATTTGGCTCTGGGTCCAGATATTTAAATCCTTCCCTTCCTCTCCAGTCTCATCCTTCAAGGATGGCACAGAGCTGGATATTTAGGTCAGTACCAGGCCTGTTAAAATAGGTCCTTTCTCCACAGCGCCGGCTGGTCGGAAGAAGCCCCTCGTACGCCAGGTGAAGCCGTGGTGTCTTTGGAGGAGACAAACGAGGCATTCATCCCCACGGGGATGTGGGGAAGCTCCTGGGGGCTCAACAGAGCTGCTCATTTACTGCTGCAGCTGTGGCTGGTGAAAGGGGTCCAGCCGAGGCTGTCAAACCTCCTGGCAGATTCACTGCCAGCAGATTAGGAAGCTTTAATTAAGCATAGAACTGGGCTGCTCATTACACAAATGGCACTTCCTGTCCCGTTTTGGCCTCTCGGTAGCGAGGCACCATCTCAGACCCACCTGGGCAGTGGAGGAAGCCCTCCTCGGGTGACTGATGGGACCAACTCTTTCTGTATCCCCCAAATAACCTGGGCCCTAGGAAAACACCCAAACCAGCAAAAATCCACGCTTAAAAATCATCCTTCTTCACTAACAAGCTGTCAGCTGCAAGCAGGTGTCACCAAGAAAGCTCACACCTTCTTGGAAAGCAGAGTAAGCAGTTGTTGCTATATTTAAAATGAGCTCAATTAAGGCTTTTCTATTGAACCTGCCAAATAAGCACTTAGATTAGATTTAATAAGATTGTTGTATGTTAATAAAGCAATGATTACAAAAGGTAATATTCCTAGTACCTGGTGCTCATCTAGCGCTCTGCCTCCACCAAGCACATTGCGAATATTAACCCTTTCATGCAACCCACAGCTCTGTTTACCTGTGTCTTAACAGTGACTGGTCTGGGAATGGGAGGAGCTGGGTGTGAGCAAGGGGGAGGTGGTGGCATCTGAAGTGGGAGCAGAGTTTGGGGAGCTACAGCTTTTGGAGGTGGTGGTGCTGGTCTTGCAAAGCCAGGTGCAGGAAGGGTCACCCCGAGGGACGTCGAGGGCCTGATCCTGCACATCTCTGGCTGCCTGGGGTGTGTGAGTAATAGGTGAATTTGGGGCCTTTGTTATTAAAACTTCAAGAGGAAGGGGGAGGAGGAGGCTGGCTTTGACAAGGCTGTCACTGGCTCTCTGGTAGCAGTTTTTCCCATGAGTTACTTTAAATCCATTTAGGCAAAATTGCAAAAAGTATTTCTTAGCACATCAGTGCAGTAGCATGTTTGCATTCTGCTATATTTTCCTAAAATCCGGGTAGAACTTAGGGTCGTTTAGGCTTGGATACTGTGTGTATGCAGCCCTCCTGCCTCCCAAGGGGGAGAGAGAGCTCAGTCCTTCTCTAACCTTCAGATCTGCACCGCGGGCGCAGGCTTGCACTTGCACGTGTGCTCATAAATACATATCCTATTTAAATGTGGTTTTTCATGGCCGTTATGGCTTGTGAGCCACAGGACGCGCAGCGGTGAAGGACAACGGGATGTGGGGCACGTTTACTTATTTATTTTTGCTTGTAAAGAAGCCCAGGAGCAGGATAAAATTTCCCATGACAGGTCTGAAATGAGATCTCGGAGGAGAGGTGCTCTCTGCAGGGAGCCAGCTGAGACCGTCTGCATGGACGCTCCTGCCTTGCGCTCATCCTGCTGGAGAAATGGATCTTTCTCTCCCAAATCTCTGTTCTCCCATGCTGTGGTGAGCCAGCTGGCAGTACCACGGAGCAGTGGGTCAGGCTGATGCTGAAGGCTGGTTGCTATTAGGGACAGGTAGGACTGATGTTGATGGGGTCACCAGAGCCCATCCCCTGCCATGACTGAGTCCTCTTTGGGCCCAAAGGAGAGGTGGGAAGGGACTCTCTATCAGGGACTGGAGTGATAGGTTGAGGGTCAAGTTTTGAACGGAAAGAGTGGAGATTAGATGAGATCTTAGGAAGAAATTCTTTGCTGTGATTGTGGTAAGGTGTCGCCGGTCGGGGTGACAAACCCGCAGGGTACAGATCCCGAATGGCTTGTGGGAACATACAGACGACCCAGTATGACCTAGCAGTAAGTTCCCAAGTTTATTGACAGCACAACAGTTCTATAGCCTTGTACATAGTTATGCAAACTCGGTAACATTTGATAGGTTCTTAGCAGAGGAATTTATTTGCATAGAGCTTCCCTATCTCTGGTTACAGCTGTGTTTGAATTCCTCCTCGAGCATCTTAACTCCAAGGTCACTCCAGCCCTGGGGCCTGCCTTTAGTTACACAAGGGCAAGCAAACTCCTGTCAAGAGGCCCTGTGCCTTAGCAAAAGTTTGACTTGTGCAAGCCATTTAGACGGGGGTCGTGGCCATTTTCTTCTAGCCAATCCCCAACAGTAAGGCACTGGAACAGGTTGCCCATGGAAGTTGTGGCTGCCCCATCCCTGGAGAACGGGTTCAAGGCCAGGCTGGATGGGGCTTTGAGCAACCTGCTCTGGTGGGAGCTGTCCCTGCCCAGGGCAGGGGTGTAGGAACTGGATGATATTTAAGGTCCCTTCCAACTCTAACCATTCTATTCAATGTTCATGTAGCTCATTTCAGCAATTACCGTGCACTGTGCTGCTGGAGGATAATCTTATGAAAAAGGGAGCTTATTACTGAGCTTGAAAACAATGGGGTTGGAGAGTTATGATTTTTTTTATATATTTTTTTTTCCTCTCCTAACCCTCTTCTGGTGCACAAGCCATTGCTCTGTACGGAGCCACTTAGGTCTCTCTCCGCCTCAAACGGTGTTGGGATCGCGTGTGGTAGCACTTTCAAACCGTCAGGAGGAAAGTATATGTCAACTTAAAGCACTGCCTGTGCAGTCAGCCCAGCCTAATGCTGGAATGCCAGCGCTGCGGAGGCACGGGCCGCAGCCGCGGCTGTCTCCAACGCCACGCTCGGGAGCATCTTTTCTGCTCCGCCTCACTCGTGCAGAGGCTGCCTCTGCTCTCGGAGCATTCCTGCTGGGTGAGCATTTCATTCGCAGCGCTGAGGGTTTGGGGTTGTTTGGGGTTTTGGTTTGGTTTTTTTTGGTGGGTGTTGGGCCCGTTCTGCAAATGAAAACTGACAGCAGGGCTTCAAGGAAGGTGTTTGTGAGACAGCTGTAATTTTTTAATTTGAGGTGGGTGCAAGCTGTGGTTTTGCATCCTAAGATGTCAAAGCAAAATTTGCCTCCCCCCTCACCCTCACCACCCCCACCCTGACTCCAAAGCCTGAGAACCCAGCACAGGGTGTCCTTTCCTGGAAGCAGTGAGAGAGCAAAAGGCAGACAGTAGTTTATTCAGCCAAGGACGGGACTCGCAATAGGTGGAATGTCAGGAGGATTTAAATCAAGCGGCAGGAAAGACCCTAAAGGAAGAAATGAGGGAAAAAAACCCACCCCAACCTCAGAGTGTGGTTATAAAATAGCAGCTGGGAGCTATTGCTGAGCCTTTTTTAAAAGTAGAGGAAGACTCTTGATCAACAGCTTTTTCTTCTTCCATCACCCCTTATTAACTGTCTTAAAAATTAACAGCTAGAGAAGGCCCAGCGGAGGATTAGGCCCTCTTCCTTTGCCTGCACTGACCATGGCACTTTGCAGAGAGCAGGGGGGAGAGATGTGGGGACCCAGAACCAGGTCTCTCCACCCATGTTCAGCCTGCAGCAACCAAGGAGGGGCAGATTCCTTACGGGATGGAAAGTAAAAACCCTCCAGAAGAAATCACAATGGCTGTTCTAACCCATCCTCGCTGCTTGTTTTGCTCCCTGGCTGTGATTTGCCTCGAAGTCTGCATCCAGCTGGACCTGAGGGTTGGCTCCCTTTGTTGGCTTGTGCTGATAAGGCAATCCTTGTGTAGGAAAGAAGCAGCAAACAACAGTGCAAATTAACCAGCAAATTAATCTTCTCTGGGGAGAGCTTGAAGGAGTTTGCTGGGATGAGTTGGACTAGATGATCTTTCAAGGTCCCTTCCAATCCCTGATACTCTGTGATTCTGTGAGGCTGGTGATGGTGGAGGTTTCCCCCACAGCATCCTCCCTTCCCTTCCTGCATCCCAGCTTTGAATCCAGCCCTGAAATGGGGTTGCAGGAGCTGGACCATCCTCTGTGCAAGGCCAGGGTAGAGCAGGGTGTGATGGGGTCCTGCCTCTTAAGGCATTTGGACCTGTGTTCTCCCTCGAGGAGCTAGAGAAAGGGACTCTTTGGACCTGGAAAAGCAGGAGGACTGAGAAGAAAACCACTTTTCAACACTTCTGTAGGAAAATTGTCGTTTCTTCTGGTGTTTTCCTCCTCCTGCTTTACCTGCTGCTAAGCAAATTTTAGATTTTGAAGGTTTTTAACTAAAAATAGAGGCTTGCCCTGTCCGTCTGTCCCTCTAAAGCCCAGACACAGCTTCTTGCAAATGGCATTTTGCTATATCCGCAAATAAGCACTGATGGAAGCGCTGCTGCTTTCAGAGCAAAATAAATATTCCCACTGAATCCTCACCACTCTTTGTCCAGCTGAAGGCTTTTTCAGCATGTTTATTTTCTCTGAGCTCTGTGGTGCTCTTGAATACATATAAAGTATTACCGCTGACCGTGGGGAATTTCAGCATTGGCCCTTAATGGCATATTTGCATAGAGCTGTCAAAGCCCCAGCACACCTGGGCATCGGCTCATGGGAGGCTCCAGAGTTTTTCTCCCAGCACCTCGGCCTTCCCTTGGAAAAGAAAGGTATATTGAGATAAGAAATAAGAAGAAAATATGAAGCCTGTAGGTACTCTATAAAATTAAGCCTCACACCCGTGTGGCTGTTCCCACAGCTGTATCGCCGTGGTCCTGGCAGCAGAGCAAGAGTGTTAGTGTAGAAGCAGGCTGTTAAAATTCACATTGTGCTCAGGTTAAACTGCCTTTTAAGTTTATCTGTCGGAATCTTGTTGATTTAGATTTGCAGCATCAGGACACAATCAGTTTAGCTTGTATTATGCTTGTATCAGGAAGCTCCTATGTGTAGGACGAGCACTTGGTAAGGAATAGTCCCTACACCATGGCACCTTGAGAAAGAAGGAATAAAAAAGGGGCACCCTGGGATAAAGTCCTTGTCCTGACCGTTGGTGGCAGAGCATGGAGCTGAATCCTACAGCGAGCACCCTGAGACCCAGTTCAGGGTCCTTTCCTGCTGCGTTGTCTCATGGCGTCGGGTTAGGAAACATGCTAAATGCTTATTTTGGCTTAATGTGAGAGGCAATTCATCAATAAGGTGAGGAGAAGCAGTATAGAATGAATCATAGAATGGTTAGAGTTGGAAGGGACCTTAAATATCATCCAGTTCCAACCCCCCTGCCCTGGGCAGGGACACAACCCACCAGAGCAGGTTGCTCAAAGCTCCATCTAGCCTGGCCTTGAACCCGTTCTCCAGGGATGGGGCAGCCACAGCTTCCGTGGGCAACCTGTTCCAGTGCCTTACCACCCTCCCAGCAAAGAATTTCTTCCTAATATCTAATCTAAGTTTCTCCTCTTCCAATTTAAAGCCATCCCCCCTTGTCCTCTCCCTGCACTTCCTGACTCTCCAGCTCTCGTGTAGGCTCCCTTCAGAGTACAAACCCCTGCCTTGTTCTAGTTGGATCAAACGTGCTCTGGGGCTGGTATCTGCTGGCAATAATTTACTTGCAGGACTCCTTTCAGATTGCTTTGTTTTTCATTCAGAGTTAATATAATGAGTGAAACCCAGATTGCTTCCCAGCCTGGCTGTTAGGCCAGTGAGAGAGAGGAGAAATGAAAATACCCCGTCAGCCTCCATGTCCACAAACATGCGCTGTGCAGCCTGAAATTCCACCTTAAAATGATCTAACTAGAGGGCTTCTCGCTGAGGAGGTGAATGATAAAGGACACTGGTTTCATGTAACCTTCATGCATCCGAGCTCGGTAACCACGGAGGCTCCAGGAGCGTCCCTTAATGGAAGTTGCCTGGGAGGAGCCAGGGGCTCAGCTCAGAAATGGGCCTTTTTCCTGGTGTTTCTGCACTTCAATGGGAAATTGAGATTTTTTGAGGATGCTGCTGCGGGTGATTTAAGCTGAGAAAAGGAGCCTGAGGGCAGAAAACAGGAGGTGGGTGTGCAGAGCCCACCCCATCCCTCCCTCACAGTGCTGTGAGATAAACCTTTTAAATCGAGTGGTGGAGCTGTGTCAAGTTCTCTAACCAAGTGATGGGGTCTTCTCTATGTGAGAAACATCCCTCCCAATAATTTAGGTTTCATTTTATTAAAAAAAAAGATAATAAAAAAGGCTGCTTTGTACAGTAAGCCAGGCAAAGCAGCCTATTTGGCTTTTCCACCCTCCGGTCCTTAGCAAGGCTGGGTCTGTCTTTGTCTTAGGTGGCTCCTGTCCCCTTTGCCCAGGTGGTGACTGGGTGTGCTCCTGTTTTCCCAGTGTGTTTGATCCTGGCTGGAAAGAGGTGTTGAAGGCAATGGGAGGCATTGTGTTGTGTGGTGTTATAGTGCAGTGAGGAGCCTGGATGTTAGCTCAGACGTGATAACTGATTTTTGAAGACAAATGGGACATGAAGTTGGACCTCTCCCTTGTCCATGAAGGGCAGGCTTAAGAAAATGAAAGTTTTGCTCTGCTTTTCCCTCTCCCTGTCCCTGCAGGGTCCCAGCCCTTCCTCTTTTTTGGCTGGTGCTGGTGGTGCCCCTTACGCTTCCCCGCAGCCTGCCCTCCTCTGCCGCTGTGAATAATTCATCTGCGGGAAACCCGTATTGCCAAGGCACCGGCCCAACTCCTGCCGATTCCCTGGGAAAACTGTCAATAAAAATAAAATAAAGAAAAAGAAAAAAAGGAAAAAGAAAAAGCCCTCTCTGAAATTCATTTTGGTTGGAGGCAGGCTCCCAGCAATCAAACGTATTAGTCGTATTGTTGGCGTGCGACGGCGGCATTAGCTACCTCGCTCGGCGCACGCTGACGTTGAAAGGCTCATAAATGTAATGAAGTCCCTTTGACACCTGCTCCTCTCCACACTCTAAACAGGAGCCTTTGGTCTGCAGGGAGCTGGGGCTTTAAAAATAGAAATTATAGTAATTGTCTGCTGTGTTATTGGGAAGATTGTAATAAACGTGAAGCACAACACGGCAGTGCCAGGAGCTGAATGCTGACAGGATGCAGAAATTGCTCCAGGTTTTGATATATATTTTTTTTTTTTTTCCCCCTCTCCAATCTCCCCATCTAACAAATCACCTAAATCATTGTGTGTTAATGCTGTGTTTCTGGAGGGCAGCAGCGGGAGGGAGAGAGGCACCCCGGGAAATTTCATCCCTCCCCTTTGAGGTGTCTTCAGCTGCAGCTCCTCATCGGCTGGGGAACTCCATCCTCTCTCCCTGCCTGCCCAACAGCTTCCCTCCCTCCTCACACACTCCCAAACCTTGCTCAATCCAAGCAGTGCATCCTTCAAGGTTGATGGGTGAGGACCCCCAGCCCCTTCTGCTGGGGACTGTGAGCAGAATCCATTAAGAAAGAGTTTCAAAGTGCAGGTGGGGATGTGGTGGGACATATCATGTGTGCATCATCCCCATATGTCCTCTGTGTGTGTCCCCCTTCCTGCTCCTTGACCAGGGGGTGCAGCCACTTGTGCCCTGCTCCTTTGGGGGAGCAGGAGAGTTGGCTGCAGAGCATCCTTGTTTAAGGGTGACACAGGAGCTGGTTGGATCCACTTCCACCTGGGCCTTTTAGAGAATGTTCCAAAGAGTGTGGTCCTGAGAGATATTGTGTTTACTATGTCAAATCCCACTAGGAAATGGTCTGTTTCCCCCCAAACCCCTGCATTCTCTCTCCTTCCTGTTATCCCAGGAAAAAATATCCCAGATTGTAATATTGCTTATAACCCCCAAATTGTGTTGTCCCCAACCTACCAGGCTATGATCCACCTCCCTGCTCTCACCCTGGTCCTGCATCCCCCCTTGGCATTTGCTGCCAAATGCACCTGCCTGCAAAGACAGCACCAGCACTGAGGGTGAGAGGTGAAGAGGTGTCTCTTTGACCACGTTAGCAGCTTCATTGACAAGTTTCAGGAAATCCCATGTCTATTATTCTGGCCATATCTTTTCGCTCCACTGTGGAGGTCCCTTGCTTTTGCTGCTCCCACCTCCAGACACAGCCCACTTTCAACGTTCCCCCTGATACCAGGACACGGGTGAAGAGCCCATGCTGCACCCCAGAGGTGGCTGCACTTCAGCCTTCTGCTACCTTGTGGCATGTTGTGATGTTTAATTAATATAAAGCACTTTGAAGTCCCTGATGTTACTTATTCATGCCCGTATTCCCCACAGACCCTCCTATTTGATGTCCACGTTGCAGGGGTTATTTAGATGCAACCCTCTTTGTGTCAAACTTAAATGGAGAGGAGAGGTTGCTCTTTAGGGCACTACACAAAAAGGTGCCCCTTCCTGGGCACAGGATCAGCTCAGCTGCATATTCAGAGATTTCTGAACAATTCTGTGTGCCAGATACTAACCTACACTCACGGGGCTTCTGTGGGGTAAATCCAGAAAAATCAGTTCTGGCTCTAACTGGAGATACCTCAGACAGCCATTTTCCATCATGGGTCATCACATCTGGGTGTTTGTTTTGGTACCTGACCAGCAGAGAGTCCTCGTTGCGTCCCAGGATGTGGAAATTAATTTCAGGTTGTTAAATTTGGGCACTGTGGGTTGAGCAATAAAATCAGTGTGAGGAACTTCTGTCTCAAAAACACAGGAAAGCTTTCCCTGCCACCCAGGTATTTACACAGAGCCTGTGAGACTGTCCTTTAACAGTTTTCTCATTGTCTTTCAACAATTATGTTTTCTTTCCTTTCCAGATGAGTTTAGAAAATGACGACAAGAGAGCACGCACGCGATCGAAGTCTATCAGAGGTGAGCAGCTGGCTATCCTGCAGCACGGGGATCTATAGACCTGAGCTCCCTGCACTTTGCTTGCTATAAAATCATAGAATGGTTAGAGTTGGAAGGGACCTTGAAGATTGTTGAGTTCCAATCCCCTGCCCTGAGCAGGAACACCTTCTACCAGAGCAGTTTGCTCAAAGCCCCATCCAGCCTGGCCTTGAACCCCTCCAGGGATGGGGCAGCCACAGCTTCTCTGGGCAACCTGTTCCAAATGGGCTTTGTTTTTTCAAGTCCAGGCTTAACTCTTTAAGTTATACCTACTGCCTGCCCCACCAACCCCACCTGTCCAGGAACCTGGAAAACTCCAAACCACAAACCTTTATGGATCCTTGTAATATTTAACCCTCATCCCTGAAACTCAGGAGAAGGAAAAAAAAAAAGGGGGGGGGGGGGGGGGAGGGGGGCATAAAAAAGACCCCCTTTGCGTGCTTTGCTTTAGGGGAATGGCAATCACTGGAGCTTCAGATCAGCTCCCAGGGCTTTCATCATACACACTCTGCCAGCAGCTTTGAAGTTGCACATCTGAGAGCGCCTGGCAGAAGTAGTGCACGCTGGAGAAGCAAACAGGGCCGTCCCCTGGCAGGGACGTGAGGACAAATGACTTGTTACTACAAATCTCAATTGCTAGTTATTTCCCGACTTTAAAAAAACAACAAACCCAACATGCAGGTCTGTCTTTGCCTGCTCTCTCTGTAGGAGAAGGTGAGGGGCTCTGATACAGAGCACAGGGTGTCCCCTTGGGTGGTCCCACAGCCACATGTGATGGCTACAGACCAGCCTCTCCATTTTTGTTCCTTTTTGTGGTTCTGGATTTGATGAATTGCAAAGGTGCCCAGTAGGAAAGAACGAACGGGGCTGGCTGAAAAAGTGGGATGGCTGCAGGGACCGCAGCTTCACCCACACAACTGTGCTGGACCACCTTCTTTTGTCCTGACCCTCCTTTCTGCTTGCTCTCCTCACCATCAGCACCTTTGTATAAACAAAACAAACCCAGATGCTGCCAACTGCGCTGAATCGAGCTTGGATATTTGGGTTTCACTGCTTGGTGGCACGTACATAAAGGTGCTTGCTCAGGTTGCTAATGAGAGTGCCCTGATTCTATTTATTTTCTCGCACCTTGCCTTCACCACACTTGAATCTGGGTTTCTTGATGGGAAAAGGTAATTTATTGCATACACCCTGGGACTTGCCACTGCCTCCAGTTTGTTGAAGCTTGTGAGTCAGCCCACCGGGAGCTGGATCCCAGGAAACCCAATTAGCTCAAACAAATTGAGCAAACGTGTTATGGTTTTTAGCCTGGGCAAATTTAGACTTGTGTCGTGGGTTTTCTTTTTTTCCCTCCTGATTATTTGGATTCCTGGCTGGATGTAAAGTTTCAGCAGCAATGCGACGTTGTTGTGTGTTGTTATTGTAAGCAGTGAGCAGTCCTCTTATTCAGGCGGGGAAGAATCCCTAAAAACCCCTACAGACTGTTGTTTACCCTAAAAGCCAAGTAAGACACCCCCTACCATGTGTCCAAACATCGGTCCAGTGTGACAAGGGGAGGAGAAACACATGGCTGTGGCTGTTGATGTTACAGAGGCACATGTGGCCATTGCAGCAAAGCAATAGGGAACTGCGCAAAAAGCAATCGAGGAGCATATTTTAAAGGCACACATAGAGAAGAAGGCATGAGAAAACTCAGCTTTTACTTAAAAGTGCTTGAATTATAGGTGTGTATATGAATATAGCTCCATTGACTTTAAAGTCGTCGTGTGTTTAGAGAGAGAGGTAGTCCCTGGTGCTGCAAACACACACTTCGGTGCTTGCAATTAATCACAGGCATGAGGATTTACAAGGCAGGCTTATGATTTACTACAGGCTGGCATGCAGCAAGTGACAGCAAGATGTATTTGGCCTTTCTTTCCCAATTGGCACACCCAAGGAGGCAGTAGAAACCCAGCTGCAAGCAGGGAGAGCATCCCCCCAGAGAAGGGGGACGTCTCAGGGAAGGGCCAGACACCCTCATTGTCTTTTTGACCCTGTGTTTGTTTCCATTGCTGCATCCCGCCCCTGCGCCCAGTGCCCACGGAGCTCATCGGCCAGGAGGTGAGGTAAGGACCCTGCTCCTCCTTGGCGGTGGGAGGGAGGGAGGGAAGAAAGAAGGGGACCTCATGCTGGGACTGGACTGGGTGAAGCCCCACAGCTCCTTACAGACTCAGGAACCTGGGTGAAGGGAAAAAACCCATGGGGCTAATGGGGTGGGTACTATGCTGTGTCAAAGTCCTTGGGGCACCACTTGACAAAACACTGCGGGAATTAAAGGGGTGGAAACAGGAGCTCTGGATGGGTCATGGCAGATGTGAGACCCTGCAGCCATCCCTTGTCCCCCCCAGATCTAAATCCCAGCAAAACCCAATGCCCACATTTTACACTGCAGGATCATTAGGGACAACTTCCTACTACCCTAGAGATTGTATTCCATACATTTTACATCTTCTTATTGATGCTGAACAACATTGTGTCACATCACTTCTTGTGCCAGATGCTCCTCCTTTGGCTCTGTGTCCCCTCCTGAGTCACCAAGGCCCTGTTGTCATTCATTTAGCAGCGCTGGCACACCAACAGCAGCAGCCAAAAGAGCTGGAGTGAGCTTCCTCAGCCCTACAGAGCTTCTCATTATAAATAACAGCCTCCCCAGTCTCTAAGCTCCCTTTAAACCTTACGCAAGGGCTTACGCAAGAGGTAGGAGTCTTTAACCTGGACAGGCGCTAATAGCAGAGGCTGCCTTTTCTAGCAGCCTCCAATAGAAAGCCATGTGTGTCAGAGTAATTGGACCTTAACCAACTCAATTTCAGAGCATTTCTGCTCCTCCATTCCCCTATTACTCTGGAGAGCCAGGAGGGGTGAGTGGTGGGCATACCACTTCTCCAACTTTTATGGCTGAACACTTGAGTGGAGGTGGTAATTGGAGCAGGTGACATATATAAGGGGCAGGACAGAGTGCTCCACAAAGCCATCTCTGCAGCTGTCACCTAATTGCCTGATTAACTGGACGATTAATCGACTAATTGGAAGCAGGGCATCGTCTGCATAACAATAAGAGGCCCTTTTGTCAAGCATATGAAGGCTTTGGAGAGGGGGAGAGCAGGTCGGTGTGGTGGCTCTTGCGGGGAAGGATGGGCAGCTTTAATAGACCTCAAAGTCTCTTCCCCCTTTCGGGACTTCTGCCAAAATACACAAAGCCTCCCCAGAGGAGAGCAGGGGTGGGAAAGCCTGGCCCAGAGCATGCTCAGGCATCACCTCTGCGCTGGTGCGTTTCAGAGGGATTAAAATGGACACACCGAGGCCAGAGACATCCCAAATTGCCACCTGCTTTGGAAAACCTCAGCGCTGAACTGCTTGGCTCTTTCCTACTGACTTTTTAGTGCAGGCTTCATTTCACCACATCAAAAATGGCATGGGCGGGTGAGGGGGGTGTGGGGAATTGGCTTTCATTGATGCAGGAAAGTTTATAAAGGGCTGTAACATCATCAGAGCTGCTCTTGTTTCCTACTGAATAAGGCCTTTTTCACACAAGTCACTGGTACCATAAACACTGCTCTGTTTTTCAGCGTGGAGTCACTTAAAGTGTGTCTGGGGCTGCTCAGGACAGAGCCAGCCTCAATCATGACTGAGGCCAATTAACATTAAATAGACTTTCAGCTTATCAGCAGAGGGAGCAGCCAAGGGGGAGCTCCTTCTTCCAATTACACATGTTAGTGGGTCCAAGTCTTTTTATGTAGGACCTCAGGCATTTTGCTGGGGAAGAGATGCTGTGCCTGGAGGCAGGACCCCAGGGACAGCGGAGCTCAGGCTGTGTGTGCACAGCCAAAAAAACCTGGAAGCCATCCCCCAAGTGATGGCATTGGAGGATGCTCAGCATCTTGGGCTGAAATTGGGCCACAAGTTAAAGAGACAAGGGGAAAGAGAGACTTCATCTTGGAGAGGCCAGGAGGTGCAGCTTACACCCACGGCCACTTATCCACCTCATCTAGAAAGCTGTGTCCCCTTAGGGGACATGCTGCCGTCATTTGACCTCTCAGCATTAGCTTTGCTAAGCTGAAGCAAGCCGGTCTCCCCGAAGGAAGGACTCCTACTCCCCTGACAGTTCAGTGGCCTTTTCCTGTCCCGGTTTTGGGTTGAATTATGTTCTCTGAACACAGCGATCCGACTTGTGCACGGTGTTCTGGGGAGCTGAGCCATTAATAACCCGCCGGTGCACCCAGAGCCGCTGCATCCATTAGTGCACTCAAACCCTCCTTATCCGCAGCTTTCTGTGAGGGCTGAGCGCTCTGCTGAGAGCAGAAATTGAGTCTGTACAGCCTGACTTGGCACTTGATACTATTTAATGTTGTCCCATGTCCTTTACTCCAAGAATAACAGGCTGGCCAGATCCCTTCTGGGCTGGCGATGCCTTCTCCCTTTGCGCTGTCATCAAGAGATTTCATTAGCGCTTCCAACTTCCCCGGGCCGAGGGTGATACGGTGCTAAATGAGGTTATTAATCCTACACGACTCCAGAATTCCTCAGACGTCAGGCAAGTCACTTGGGCATCCTATAATCAATGCCATAATCTGGTTTTGCCAGAAAATGTTTGCTTTAATGTGTCTTATCTGGAGCCCTTATAGCTCCTGGAGCGGGGGCTAATTACCCCTGCAGGGGAGACACACAGCCCCACGCTGAGGGATGCAGCGAGAAGGCTGTGTTGCTGCAGCCCATGGCAAAGGCAGCAGCGGCTGCCAGCGCTGCCATGAGATCCCTGGAAGCCTTTAGCTCATCCTCTTCTGCAGAGCAGGAGGAACAAATGCCAGGATTTGGGAGATCTGGCCACCTAAATCCCATCCATCCACCCACAAGTGATTTTGAGAATTTTTGTCCTGGTCATCTCCACCCAAAGTGCTCTGACTAAAACCTCCTCAGTCCACTCCCAGCCTGCTCTTTCCAAAAAGCTACCCGTTTCCTCGTTCAAGGAACCCCAGCTCCCTGATAATCCATAAAATAAGGGAAAAGCCCCTATTTTTCTCCTGCAGCAGAGAAAAAGACAAATAAAGGGTGGCAGTGGGGAAGCAGAGTGCAGTAGCTGTCTGCTTTTTAAAAGCTTGCTCTTACACATGCAAATCTTTAATTAAACATACTCATAAAACTATAATGACCCATTCATCTAATTAAATGGGGTGAGTCATTTCATTAATTTTTAGCAAACTGCAAGGCTGCTCTCCTGCCCTCCTCACTCGGAATTCAAAGGGACAAGTTGAACCTTCTGAAGGAAATTATCTTCCCTTTTGCGGTTGTTTTGGTTGTTTTGTTCCTTGGGCACGGGACCTGTTTAACTGACCATAGTTTATACACTCCTAATTAAAAATGGATTCTCTGAGTCCTGTTGCTGTTCTTGATGGCTGCTTGTTTCCCTCTCAAGCTGTCCAACCCCAGGCTGTAACGGCTCAGGACACATCCGTGGAAAGTATGCAAGACACAGAAGGTGAGGCTGGGTTGGAGGTGGTGGGGATGGAAAACTGCCAGCAAGAAACCCAAAGACAGACGTTCACTGGAGAGAGGCTGGTTCAGAGCAGGAGCCCAACTCCCCTGCCCCAAATCTGCCAATCAAGCAGCCAATTTTCTGTCTCTCCATCAGTCCGTGGCACCAGGCTGACAGTAGCCTTCCCAGAGACCCCAAACCACGACAGAAGTACCTGGCTTAGGTGCCTGTGGTTGATGGGAGCTGTTGGAAGGCAGAGATTTTGGTCTGCTCAGTGCCTTGAGGGCTACTCCAGCCTTAACTGATGGCTTTCATCACCCTATAATGGTGAAATCGGAGCAGTTGATGGATGTGACCTGCCTAGTTTCATGGTGGCACTGGTGACCATGGGTCATGGTCCAGACTGCTGGAGTGAGCCTAGCATCCTTGCGCTGACTTCTGAGGGAAAAAAAACAAAAGACAAGGCCTGAGAACAGATCTTCTGGCCGCGAAGGGTTAAACCAGGTACATTTGGGCGACTGGAGGATGTTTTTTATTTAGTACTTTTGTGTTTGCCCCACTTGCCTTTGCCTAACCAGTTCAGATGCTGTAACCATGCCTTTTCTCACTCGGCACCGTCTCCTCTCTGCTCCTTGATCCCATCTGCAGTTTACAGAGCTGCCCTCTAGCAAAGAAGAGGAAACTTCAGGACGCGGAGGCTGAACATCTGGTGTCAAAGAGAAAATCCCATCCGCTCAAGCTGGCCTTGGATGAAGGCTACAACGTCGACAGCGACGGCAGCGAGGAGGCCGAGGCCAAGGAGGAGTCTGGCTCTGAGGAGTCGGAGGGGACGCTGGAGGAGGATGAGGCGGAGGCGGTGGAGCAGGAGGAGACCCGCAGCCCCGAGCCAGCAGAAGGTGCTTTATCATTATTGATTGCAGAGCTGTGTTCTGCAGATGAATAAAGGGCAGGGAGTGTTAATAACCAGGAGTTATAGCTCCTCTGAATTATGTACAGGATGGGTCCTTCAATTATTATGTTCGGTGGAAGCATGACGGCAAAGCTCTGGTTAAGCTGAGAGATGCACAGATTGTCTCTGGTTTCTTAAAAATGAGAGATTTTCCATCAGAAGTGCTTCCTGGGAAAGAACCCATGGCAGGCACAGAGGAGCTCACTGCGTGGCTCAGATGGCGATGGGGAAGGCAGCCGGGGTCCCTCACTGGTGCCTCAATGGGCTCAGTTGGTTTCCCTGGTGCAGGATCTGTCCCCCTGGCCTGATCCAGCGACTATCCTGGAGGAAGAGTGACAGGCAAACCAGCTGGGTGTCCAGCTGGGGTCCTGGCACTGCGTTGGATTCCATGTGGAGCCTCTGGTTTGGGGAGCACAGGGATTGAGGGGGCCAGACAGCTGCTGATGGAGACATGGGGGGCACTGGGAAGGTGCACACATCTGAGCCCAGTGAAAGCTTCTGCATGGAAATCCCCTCTCTATCCCCTCTCTACCTGTTCTTCCCAAGTGCAATAAGTTAGGCAGCTCCAGGGGTGTAACAGCCAGATTCTGGTTTCAATTGAGCTTAAGTAAGACAAAGAGATGTTTACAGGCTTATATAATTTCTTTATTTTCTTCTTTTGTCCTCTCCTTCCTTTTTCCTTTCCCTTTTCTCCCTTTCTCCCCCCTCAGAGACAAGCCCAGCAAAATCAACCCACTATGGACAAAACACCACAACCAGTTCGTCTGGGCCCAGCAAGGCCAACTATAGCAGCTATCAAGAAATAATCGCCAACTCTCTCCTAAACCTAGGCCAAATAGCAGAGGAAACCCTCGCCATCGAAGGGCAGCTGCCTGAAGCTGAGCTGCAGGGCTCCAAGCCGCCATCCAACGTTGTGCACCTGGTCCATGAGGATGCAGGAGAGGAGTTAGTGGAGGAGGAGTGCGACAAGGAGATCATCATCCAGACGGAGGATGCAGAGGAGGTCATTGAGGTCACCAGCGAACGCAGCAGCGAGTTGTGCTCGGAGCACCGGGACGAGGCGAACTGCGAGGAGTCCTGCAAACTGCAAAAGGTTGAAGCAGAAGAAGAGGATGAGGAAGAGGAGGAGGAGGAGGATGAAGATGAGGAGGAAGAGGAGGAGGAGGAAGAAGAGGACGAGGAAGAGGAAGAAGAAGAGGAGGATGAAGAGGAGGAGGAGGAGATGGCTCCTGAAGTGATCTGTGAAGAAGCTCCTCACACTTCTCAGGACACCCAGAAAAGCCACTGTGAAGGGCAGTTCAGCCCGAAGCCCGAGTACTCGGTCATCGTGGAGGTCCGGTCGGATGACGACAAAGATGACGATGCCCGCTCCCAGAAATCAGCGGTGACTGACGAGTCAGAGATGTATGACATGATGACCAGGGGGAACCTGGGGCTGCTGGAACAAGCCATCGCGCTGAAGGCTGAGCAGGTGAAAATTGTGCGGGAGCCCAGCCGGCTGCCAGGAGAGCATGTAAAGCACTTCCAGGTGGACGAGAAACAGAACAAACCACTGGACAGCATCCGGAAGAGCTACTATGGCAAAGGTATGGGGATAAGCCTTCACGTGTCTCCTTCCTTCCCATCTCCAGATGAATTTTCCTGCTCAGCACCCTATGAAAACCAGTAAACTAGGCTGCTGGAGGGTTTTGCAGCACTCAGAATTGAGTCACAAATCCTCATTGCCCAGAGGGATGGGGACATCCCAGAGGTCAACAATGATTGTAGAGAACACAAAATTATGGTGTCCTCTACACCTCACCAGGGAAATTGCCAGGTTAAATTGCACACTGGCCTTGATAATCTCACCCTAAACAGCAAAGCTATTTTAAAGTAGTGGTTTGAAGTAGTGGTAGGAGTCTGTCCACAGCAACATGAGAGACTTGGCAGGGGTGGCAGAGTCCCCCGGGCTCTAAGACAGGCTGCCTGCTTGGTCTGTCCGAGCAGCTCTATGTTCCTAGCTGGGTTAGTACTCAAATTGCTTTGCTGGTTTTAAATTTTGAAACTCCCAGTGTTACAATTCCACCTTCAGGGAAAAAAAATCCCCAAAGGTTTCTCCTTGTTTGACTGGAAAAGTGGTGGGAAAGCATCCTCAGCAATTTTTCTCTTCTTTACACCTCCCCCTCTCCACACCTGCTAATGTGTTTCCCACAATCCCTAGATCCCTCAAGACCCGAGAAGCGAGAAATCAAATGTCCCACTCCTGGCTGCGATGGGACCGGCCACGTCACGGGACTCTACCCCCACCATCGCAGCCTCTCTGGTTGTCCGCACAAAGACAGGATCCCTCCCGAGAGTGAGTACATGGTGGGGCAACAGAGGTTGCCTACGTTGAGTCCAAAGCCTTATTTCCCAGAGGGAATTTCACACCTGAGAGGCAGAGCCGTCTCAAGGCCAGTGAGCACTCCAAATAGTCCCAAACGATGCAAATTTTATGACTGCATCCCTAACACAAGCCTGTGGTATATGGAGTATATGATATAGTATGATGATATAATAAGATGATATCATATCCTTGGGGTATAACAGAGTTTCCAGCATGGGATGGTGCTTTTTCAAGTTGTTCTGGGATGCTTCTGTCTCCCAGAGTGTTACTGCTCTTCATGGGAAATGCTCTGGAGATTACCACAAGGTCCTGTCCTTCTTAAAGATTTTTAGCACCATCCTGTGGAGAATTGAAAATCAAAGAGGTGCTTTAAAAAGGGCTGCCCTCAAAATTCACCTCCAGAAGCCTGTTAAGCACTTCCCATCCTTACACCGAACGTGACATGCTTTTCCTCATTTGGGATATCATGTTGGGAAGAAGGGGAAACTGTTCCTTCTTGCTGTCCAAATGTCCTCAAGGTGTTGCCACACGGCAAAGGAGAGGAGTCGTTCAGATGCGCCGGAGAGCTGAGTCTCCCCCTAAAATCTCATCACTGTAAAATTCACAGGGTGCTACATCGAGATTCATCCTGGCCACAGAAAATATTTATCATCATAACAGATTTTTATACATGTATATAGGGAGATTTTGTTTCAGCCTCTCTACCAGGCATCCTAAATAGCTCTCCCTGTGCATATACATCAAAATCAACGTTCTATGTTTATGATAAAGGTATAATAGGCCAAAAAAAAACCCAGGAAAGGAGCCCTTCCTTATCAGTAATTTCAAAAGTTGCAGACCTGCCATAAACACAGAACTGCAAGAAACAAGGAGAAAGTAGAGTTATCTTCACACAGGCTTGGATGCAAGCAAAAGTATTAATAAATAAGCAACGCAAGCTGTGTGCTTCGGAAAGGCTTGCAAATCAAATTATTTTCTTTACTTTTAAGGTCAGCGCCGCAGGAAGCAATAATCCCGGAGATTAAAATATATATTTAAAAAAAAAAAAAAAAATCAAACAAAGACTAGTCCTAAGGATAAAAGCAGAGATACAACTTCAATCACTTCAAACTACCTGGAATTGGGAGACCTGGCTCCCAAACGGGGGCGGGCGGGAGGAGCTGGATGGGGGAAGCAGATTGCAATCAGCAAACCAGGAGAAAGCCCAAGCTGTGTGCAGAGATGCTAATCTAGTGCTGACCTGAGCACTGCTGCCTCCTAAACCTCTTTTTTTCTTTACACAGACGGAGTCTAATTACAGCATTTCACATTCCCTGATTTCTAAGAAACCAGCCTATGAGACTTGATGATTTTGTCTTTTTTTTTTTTTAATTTGTCTTTGATCTTTATCAAGTTGTTTTTGCTTCCCTTCCCCTTCTCACTCCAAAGTCTTGGCGATGCACGAGAACGTGTTGAAATGCCCCACGCCAGGCTGCACAGGACAGGGTCACGTCAACAGCAACCGCAACACGCACAGGAGGTACCAGCTTTGATTTCTTCTCCGTAAGGGCCAGGGCAAGGATGGCAGTAGGGCAACCAGCCCAAAACATGTTTTACTCTTTACTCCAAGCCCATTCCTTGCCTTGAGAGATGGTGCAACTACGGTGTTCAAGGCCAGGTTGGATGAGGCTTTGAGCAACATGGTCCGGTGGGAGTTGCCCCTGCCCAGGGCAGGGGCTTGGAACGGGATGATCTTTAGGGTCCCTTCCAACCCAGACCATTCCATGATTCTATGAAGCAGGGATGACCCTAAGACAATAATATGGGAAAGTAAGATGGGGCAGTGATTTCTGGCTGGGAATAGAGCAATGCTTCTAGGCTTCCAGGTGGGACTATGGAGGGGTAGATGCAGGTGGGGATTCATGGAAGAGGTGTTTGGTACTAGGGAAGCAGAGGGAGCCTGGTGAGGCTGACTGGAGGGTGATGATTGTGTTTGGTGGTATGGTGCTTTGCAGAATTTCTAGGAATTTCCACAACATTGATTAACTGGGAATTTAGGTCCTCTTGCTGTAGGACCTCAGCCCAGACACCGTCAGGAGGGGACAGGGTTGCGCTTTGGGATCTGTAATTATACCTCATGTTCTGGCTTTGGACAAACTCCAGCACTTTCACAAGTGGGAAGGCTGCAAGAGGAGTGGATAATGCTCTTAAAACCTAGAAAACATCCAAAAAGCCATACTAGCTTGTGCTACAGGGATGCGCTCATGAATTTATGATTTCCCATTCCTTGCCCTTGAGCTTAATTGGCAGAGAGTGACAGCTCTGTGGATGTTGATGCGTTTGCAGGCATGAGATGAGTTTGTGTTGCTATTCGTTCAGCCATGGAGGAAACGGGTGGATGCTTTGTCGTAGCCGTAGCAGCTAGAGGAAAATTAGGGAAATCTGTTCAGTTAATTGAGAAGCTCGGTTTGGTGCAGGCAGAAAGTGCTTGCAGTGAGTTTGAGGTGATCCACTGGTGTTAGTGGGTTATGGAGTGAGCTTTGGGCACAGCGGTTTGGGCTGAGACCTGGTGGGGTTGGAGGATTTGTCTTGCATGGGGATGAGATGGGGGTCCCTCGGTGCTGGTGGCTCCCGTAATGAAGGTGCCCATGATGGCTTGGGGTCGGCTGGGAGAGTGTGGGCTCTGCTTGTGAGGGGTTTTTACCTTCACTATAAGAGCCAAGCTGGTCCCAACGAGGCAGAGCCTGGCTCATGCATAGGGTGTATGTGAGAAAAAGCCATTACAGCCCCTGAGCTCCCCTGGGCACCGGCACAACCGCAGCTGCGCACATCAGAAGTGCAAATGTTTCCCCAAAAGTGCCCCTCAGAAGGCTCCCTTCAAACAGGCCCTGCAAAAGATCCAAATAAATACAAATCAAAAATGCCACTTAGCTGCTAAAACCGCTCGAAGAAACCAGCCCATCCCCTTCTGCTCCTGCTGTGCTCAGCCCTGGGAGGGCTGCCTCCTTGTGCCACCTCCAGGCCCTGGAGATGCTCCGGGGCTCACCCTGGAGAGATTTGGCACTTGATGTTTCTCTTCTTTGCTGCTTGCCAAGGCTAAAAGTAAGCGAGGATAATGAAAAGAGAAAAAAACCCCAAACCCTTTAAATGCAAACATTTTTCTCATGAGCTCAGTGCAACTCTGGGTCCCTGAAAGGAAGATATTTATGCTCATCCCTCATGCTTGGTTTCCTTCTCTCTCTCTCTCTCTCTCTCTGTTTTTTTTTTATTTTCCCCTCCTCCTTTTACAAAACAACCAACCTCTCTCAGTTTATCTGGGTGCCCCATTGCTGCTGCTGAAAAATTAGCCAAATCACACGAAAAGCAACAAACCCAGTCTGGTGATCCTTCGAAGACCAGCTCCAATTCTGACCGGATCCTCAGGTAAATGGGAGCCCAGCGCCGGGTCCCCCCCTACCACCACCCCAGCCCTCCCCATTGGACCAGGCTGGCAAAGAGCAGCCGTCACCGCTCCCTCTGGCTGTATCTTGATACTGCTGAGTCCTGTGATTATGATCATAGGTCTCGCCAAGGTGGGGGGTGGGGGGATGGAGTTGGGAGGTGGGGGGGAAGGTATTTAATTGATGATCCCAGGGAGGGCATTGAGGACAATGAATTGCTTCTGTAGCATCAATTAATGCTGAGGCGACAGGCCAAAGGGTTTTACCAGTGCGGCAGAAGGCATTTGTGCCGATCGCTCTGCAACGCAAACTGCCAGAGAATGATGGCTATTATATCAGCGTTATCAGTAGGGTGGGCTCAGGGAAGGGGCAGGGGAGGAGGAGATTTAGGCTACACATAAATCACTCGACGGCAGTTTCGCCCGAGTCCACCCGCTTTTCTTCCTCAGCCCGCCCGGTTCAGAGGAGAGAAACCTGCCACTCATTTCCAACCCAGTCACATTTGTTTTGCTATTTCGCCCGTCTCTCTCTCCCTGGGAGAAAGGGCTGTCTCACATTAAGGATGTCCCTGATAGCTGCTGGCTTCCGTAGCTGATGTGATTCATGAGGCTACAGATGGATTGTAATATGCTTAGTTATTTTGCAACGAGAGCAGGACAAAAACCCGCAGTGTGAGCCCCGAGCAGCGCTCCCACAAAGGCACTTGGGGGCTGGTTCATTTATTTATTTGCTCAGCAGGATGGCTGAGCACCCCGGTGCACCAGTGCTCGGTGCTTGGGAAAGGCCATTTAGGGCGATTACTTATTTATTCGCAGCGGAGCCCGCGCCGGGCACAGAGCGCTCTGAGCGCATCACGAGGACGGTCCACGCTCCAAGGAGCTCCCGCTCCGAGGACTCGCTGGTGGAAAGAGGTCACGGGAAGGAGAATAACAATAGGCCATTTATATACAATTTATATGCAAGACAAATTGATTCATGATAGGCAGCCCGGCAGAAGCGGGTCTTTAGGAGGGACTCTGCAGGCAGGGGAGAAGCCCTGGTGCCTTGGCAATGAATCTGGGGGGGGGGGGGCAAAGCTAAACCAGAGGGTTCTCATGCCTTTGGGTGACATCCTGTGTCGTGCTCCCCAAGTTTCGACTGAAGTTGGAAAATGCTGCCACACCACAGTAGCCTGCAAGAAAATATTGGTTTGGGTGAGATTTTGACACCTTGGGGTTTTGCTTATAAAAAAAGAGGGGGGAAAAAAAATAAAACAAGCATCTAAGAGACCCAAACCAGACACAGACTTGCTGAGGGAAAACAAAAGGGCTGTCTCCGCCTCCTCTTCCCCAGGAACCCCTTGGGGACAAGGTGCAGCCACGTGTCCCCGTGTCTCGTCTGGTCCCCTCCTCTCATCTGCCCCCCTTCCTCATCTGGCCATCTCAGTGAGGAAAGGAGAAATCACCGTTGCTCCTTGTTTCCTCCTCAGGCCTATGTGCTTTGTGAAGCAACTGGAGATCCCTCAGTACGGAAGCTACCGGCCCAACATGGTCCCAGCAACCCCCCGGGCCAACCTGGCCAAGGAGCTGGAGAAGTACTCCAAGGTCACCTTCGATTATGCAAGTTTTGATGCTCAGGTTTTTGGCAAACGCATGCTTGCCCCAAAGATTCAGACTAGCGAAACCTCACCTAAAGCCTTTAAATGTAAGTTGGGAGCAGGGATTGGGCTGGGTTCTGCATTTTCTGCCTTTCTCAGCGTGTTGTGAATCTGGGGTGATGGTCTTGGGACCAAGCTCCTGCTGCTGCGGAGCAGAGGGAGAAATGGGGAGGGGGAGGCTCAGCTGGGTCCCAAGATGTCCACCTGTGGTGGAGAGAGGAGCCCATGGCTGCTGGGGAGAGCTGCTTTGGGAAGAATTGCATCAAGTGGTGGGAACATTAATCTGAGCGACATCTTTAGGTGGGATAAGTTACACAGTTGTCCTCAGTCGGTCCCTGTTGCTTTGCAGTTCATATCTATTGATCTGTCTTTCCTCATCTAGCTAAATGGGTTATAGTTTTCTTCTCTTCCATCTTATATACGACCCACTCCACCCATTTGTCTTCTCTGCTGTGCTCTGCTCTCCAGCTCTGCCACCTATCGATCACCCACCTCCTATCCCCCAGTTCTTTTCCTGTTGTAGCCACCCACCTCCGCTCTGCACCAAGGACCTTGCACTGCTTCCAACACTGTGCAACGAAAGCCGGGGTGAAAAGGAGATGGCTAAATAAACCCCTGGGGGGCTGGGCTGTCAGGAGCAGGAGGGGAGCCAGCCCACCACTGACTGATGTTAAACATCCTCCCTCTCTTTAACACTAAACGTACACCTGAAGACATCTTTTTGAGGGGAAAAAGAAACACAAAAAAAGAGAGATTTAGGAGCCCAGTTTACAGAAGTCAGCAGCCTCAAGAGGGCTTTCTGTCTGGCTAATCCCACTGCCACAATCCTGTTTAATCCTGGTGCAGCTGCTCTCTAAAAAGTGCTGGTACTTGAAAGCATCCCGGTTGTTGCACTACAATGGAAGCGCCCTTTATTACAGTACTAAATCTGTAAAGGATCAGACAATGAAATTGGATGGAGGCCAGAGAGCACAACTGCCACTGTCATCCTGGGTTAGGGCTGATGGAAAAGTAATTTGTTTCCCAGCACAAGTGATTCTCTTGCTGAATAGATTGTGTTATTTGCAATATTAGCAAAGAATTTTCAGGGTAATTGTACTGACAAAAATAATTCCAGCAGACCCACTAGGATAATCCTTTCTATTTTTTCTCATCACTTATTTTACTAATTTGCTGATTGCGAGTCTATTAGTGGTAGAAATACTTATGAAATGGAACAGCATCGCTGAGCCTACGGTGTGAAATTGAAATTGGCATCTCACGATCCTGGATATTGTCAGGTTGAGGCTGGCAAATACCCGCACCCCGCCGCAAAGACACGGATTAAACCGGACTCGAAAACAAGCAGCCATAGACAAGAATAACCATGTGGGCAAACCTCCAATGAGTTAATCAAAGCGACAAGATGAATATGATTGCCAATCATAGCAGGGAAATCTGTTCCTTTCACTGAGAACTTATTTTAAAGAGATCTTCATCCAGAGGGATTTATATTCCCCTGCATGTGTGTGCATAACTCCCATTAATGTCAATACGCATTATATACGCACACAACGAGGAAGAAAGCAGTCCTTGGGAAGATTAGCATTTTATAGTGCCTTATATTACGAGTTTGTAATGGAAAGAATGAAATCGCTTTGCTCTGTAGCCACATCAGCTGAGGTTGACTTGCTGCTTCGCCATCGTCAAGCCAAAGCTTGTGAGTCTTCCCTGGCAAGGCTCCCACTGAAGGGGGTGGAAATTTTCCCCCACAAAAGGGCAGAGTGAAAGGAATTAGGGACCTAAACATTTCACTCATTGGTTTGGAATACAGTCCTGCGACTGTTCAAAATCAGATGATCCTCGTTTTACACCCACTGAAACTAGTGACTTAGTGGGACCCTGTGCGGGTCAGGGCCCTCCTAAACAGGAGCCAGTTTGAGATTAGGAAAGTTTTGTTAAAGGGTTAACCCCAGGAAATACTTGCCTTCATTTCATGGGGTGTAGAGAGACGTTACACCTCCAGGATCACACTGCTGCCTGTGCCGTGACACACGGTAGCGGCGTGGTGTGTGGCTGTGTCATAAATCTGGTTATTTGGGGATACTGAAATGATATGGAAACCCATAGTTCACCGGTGCTGTGATCAGAAGCTCCTATTTCATGGCCATGGTTTTGCTATTGATGTTTGTGATTAATTTTTTAAATAGTAAGTTTTCAAACATGCTCCAAGAAATCTCCCCATAAGTCAGCTCTGCAGATAAGTTACGGGTAAAAGAAGACCTGGGGAGCTTCTCTAAGCTTTCTCCTTTAACTGCTTCCAACCAAGCGTAGTTTTAATGAAGGAAAGCCCTCATGTTTCGGGGACTTGGTGGCAGAGTCAGTTTGAATGAATGAATTAAGTTTTCACACCCAGAGACCACCCCCCAAGTCACAGCCAACAATGCTCTTCTAGCACATCCCAGGCAACAAACTATCCCATGGATTGGTACTAACCACCATTTGCCACTGGAACCGCTAACGCGTCACCTGTGTCAGACTGACTTAACCTCTCCCTTCTGCCTGTGCCGGTTGTACATTAGCCTTGTGTTGTTCCTTCTCTTTTTATTCCAGCCAAACCTTTTCCAAAGGCCTCTTCCCCCAGCCACAGCCCCTCCAGCAGTTACGTGAAGAGCACTTCATCTTCCTCCACAGGCTTCGACTACTCCCACGACGCCGAGGCTGCACACATGGCCGCCACCGCCATCCTCAACCTCTCCACCCGCTGCTGGGAAATGCCAGAGAATCTCAGCACCAAGCAGCAAGAGGCCCCCGGCAAGGTGAGCCCAGGGACCTCTGCCCCAGCCCCCAGCAGAGCAGGTTGAAACGTGGAGTTTGGGATGGGTGAAAAAATACATTTTTTTTTATTTATTTAACCCTTCTTTTCATTTTAATGAATTTAATTCCCAATTTGTAAAGGGAATGCAGAGACTCATCACATACCGTCCTTTTGCCCCCCTGCTTTGGGTGATGCAGTTTGGAGGAGCTGATGTTGGCTCTTAGTGTGTTATGGAGAGGCATCCTTGTTCAAATCATTCATCTGAGACGAGCATCGTTCCCAAGCAGAGTCTCAGGGCTGGTTTCAGTTGCTCACTGGTCTAGTATCCGATGCCATTTGAGATTCCCCAGTTGTGTCCAGCCTGACCTCCAGCTATTTTTCAGAGGAACACAGATTTTCCACAAGTCCCACATTGCACCCCCAGCCTTGGGCAGATGTCTTAGGTACAATGGGGCATCTTAAATGGCGCTAGATGCCTGTGTTCAAGCAACTGAGTCAAAATGCCACACTGCTGGCAGTACAGAGCTGCATTTGCATGGCATGTTTCTGAAATACTTATGAAAGAGCATCCCTTCCATTCAGTTCCCTCCAGCTGACTGTAGAGAGGTTGGGACATGAATAACTTGCTCCCCTGCAGTGCAAAAGACAAGCAGGGGCACGATCCCCATAGGGAACTGCTGGCAGCTGCTAACACTGGGCACATTTCCAACTTTTCAGTCCATGGACATTGAGGTGGATGAAAACGGGACTCTGGACTTGAGTATGAACAAGCACCGCAAGCGGGAGAGCACCTTTCCCAGCAGCAGCAGCTGCAGCAGTAGTCCCAGCATGAAGTCCCCAGATGTGTCCCAGCGCCAAAACAGTACCAGTGCCACGAGCAGCACCATGACCTCCCCCCAGTCCAGCCAGACTTCCCGCCAGGATGAATGGGATGGGCCCATTGACTACACTAAACCAAACCGTCAGCGGGAAGAGGAGCCAGAAGAGGTGAGTGGTGACTCTTGACATTTAAATAACACCTCATGAATGCTATGTTTGCTTCCACAGTTGTCCTATTTTCCCCTCAAGCCCCTGCTTTGCTCTTTAAGCCTATGAGAGAAGTATTATTGTCTTCGTCAGTGCTATCAGACATCAGTCAGGAGGCAGAGCTGTCCTGGGGTGAACGCTCTTGGCTCCATTGGGGTGGCCTTGCCAAGGAAGAACACCACCTGTGTTGTCCTGGATCTGCGGTGCTTTCTTTGTTGTAAATCCTTTCAGCTCCTTTACATCAGTGACAGTCCCCAGGATGATTTATATCTGCCATTAGCAGATGCACCTAACATTAATCCTTGCAGGTGGGGGAACCCAGCCGTTACCTCTTGGCTGGGGTGAGCATCCTGTCACCGAAGAGGTAGGTGCTGCTGAGGATGAGTAAGGGGGGACTGCACTGATCTTCAGCCCTTCAAGACCTCAGGAGAGCCACATGTAATTCCCTGTACAAACAAAAAAATGTGTTTTACACATTTCTCCTATAAAAAGGGGAAAGTACAGGATATTTGATCTCTGCTTTGGGTACTGCAAGGTGCTTGCAAAGGGCTCAGGAGCATTGGCAATGCTGCACTAACTGGGGTGAACCTGGGATCCTTTCCCACCGTGGCTCAGCAGCAATGATCACTACAACCACTTTGCCTGGCTGTTTCCTTGCAGTCAGAGCCTGCTGCCCACTCTTTTGCCTCCTCGGAAGCTGATGAGCAAGAAGTGGTGGAGGAAAACTTTGAAGAACGAAAATACCCAGGGGAAGTTACTTTAACCAACTTCAAGCTTAAATTCCTCTCCAAGGACATCAAGAAAGAGCTGCTCACGTAAGTCCTGACTTCTTGTCTCTTCCTCCAAAGTGTATAAAATATGTACTCAGTGCAGCCAGGCTGGCAGGAGACGAAATTTATTAGCAAATACATTTTAAAAATTAGAAGTGTAGTTCCCTTTTGGGCTGTGATTGGTCTTCCTTCATCTAAGCGGCTCAAAAGAAAGCTCAAAGAGAAGCCCTATCCTTGTACAACTGCAGATTATTGAGGCAAAATGTGTTCCCATAGGGACTTGAAACTCTGCAGTGATGAAAGGAACTTTCTGGGAAACATCAGTGCTCTTGGGATGCACAGACACAGGCATGGAAACCTCCTTCCAGGACCTGTTCTCCCTGGTATTTCCTGCAAGAGCGTTCCTGACACAGTGATGGAGATTTCTTAATCTCCTGCCCCCTTGTTTTGGGACACTGGGTGAAGCTGTGGAGCCAAGAGCACCCAAGGGATCTCAGTATTTTCTTGAAACAGAAGGTGCCTCCTTGGGAAGACAGGACATATTGTCTGCGTAACGTAGAGCAAGGGCTCCCATCACCATGATGCTGCAGGGCCACCAAATGAGAACTAGGGCTGCAGCAAGACTGCTGTCATGCAGTGTCTTGCACTGGAGAGAGGTCCTAACCCAGCTCACATCTGTGTGT
The DNA here is from genome assembly GCA_013400555.1 of Jacana jacana. Classification (NCBI taxonomy): domain Eukaryota; kingdom Metazoa; phylum Chordata; class Aves; order Charadriiformes; family Jacanidae; genus Jacana; species Jacana jacana. The sequence goes on along the minus strand of VZTM01006227.1, from coordinate 463,965 downwards.
TCATGGCACTGGGTGGGTGGAAACACAGACTCAGATCTGTTCTGTTAGACAGAGTATTGCTCTGCACCCACGCCAGTACCCAGAGCAATGATTAATGTTCAGAGTGTGACCCAGACGCTGCAGCTTGGACCTGGCCCTGATCTAATAGCACGTTGGGATCAGGTTGGAGGTCGTGATGGGGGAGGTCACCCCTCCCAGGCATCCCAGCAGATCTGCTGTCTGTGGGCCTGTGCCTCTGAGCTTCCTATATGTTAAAGAGGGAAGAGCTGGTGGGCATCGTTCTGCTGGCCTGATACAACAAGGCTCGGTATTTGCCCACACAAGCAGGAGGCTGAGGGGGTAGCCAGACAGGGAGAAGACCCGTGGGGGCAGAGCAGCAGTATCTCCCCTAAATGAGCAAAGCACAGACCAGCCATCCTGTGCAGAGCTCTAAAGGGCTTTTTAAAAGCCCAGCAGTGACATGAATACCAATTTCTGAGGCAGAGCCCTGAAGTCCTCCTGTGCTTTAATTGTATTATGAGGGTAGAGAAATTTCCTAAATGGAAACAGCCCTGGGTTAAATAAATGGCATCCTGGGCAGCCCTGAGCCTTCTCTCTCCCCATTTAGCATCCTTGTTCCTTCCTGGCCCCAGGGCCATAATGAATTAGCTGTAGTTTACTCAGGAGCAGACTTGCCCTGCCTGATGCTCAGTGTCTGGGTGCAGCTCTTGGGCCACCGCCGGGCACGGATGGCAGTCACTGTGAAGGTGCCCCTCGCCCTCCTGTTGGCACATGAGTGGGCACCACGTAGCAACACAGCACTGCTGCTCAAACACCTTCATACCAGCACTGCCTCTAAGGCTCTCAGAGCTTCAGGATTGCAAAAATCACTCAAATTGGCAGCGCCAAGACAGTGGTATTGATGTCTATGCATTCATGCCACCCATCAGGCTGCTTAAAGTCTTCCACTGCCCCCGAGCAAACCGAGCAACTAAGTATTTTGAACACTTTCTTTTTGGTTTTTTTTAGCATCCTTGTGATCTTTTTGGGAACAAAAAAGGGAGGAAAGGGAGCTGAAAGGGAAACAGCTGGTTTATTTGCATGCGAACATATAAGCACATGCCAAGGTCCGATGGAAGAAGCCGCTGTAAGGGGCAGGCAGAGCCTGAGGGGGGCTCAGCTGGCTGTGCAGATCAGTGCCTCTCGGGTGAATCCATTCCTTTCCAGCACTTACACTCCTTGTTGTTGTTGTTGCCCAGTTGCCCAACCCCAGGCTGTGATGGCAGTGGACACATAACGGGAAACTATGCCTCTCACCGCAGGTGGGTTGACCTTTTGTTCACGGTTTGGATTCCAAAGGCAACTTTTTTTTTCTTTTTCTTTTAGTATATTTTTTGACCACATGGATAGTTTGGTTCCGTTTCCTTGTTTCCTCCCACCTTCTGTTGCCCCTCTCCCTCCCCACGCCCCAGCCCTTTTTCTTTTTCCTTTTTTCCTTTTTTTTTTTTTTTTTTTTTTTTTTTTTTTTGCTTATCCAGATATTCCATCTCTTCTCTTTCAGCCTTTCTGGTTGTCCTCTTGCTGACAAGAGCCTCAGAAACCTCATGGCTGCCCACTCTGCTGACCTCAAGTATGTTTGCGCTCAACTTGGAACTCTTTTTTTTTTTGTTTGGTTGGTTTGTTTTGTTTTGTTTTTCTTTTTTTCCACCCTTTTTTCTCTCTTCCCTCTTCCTGCCTCCCCCTCCTCTTGCTCTGCTTTTGCTTTTCTATCCCTTCCCTTCTCCTTTCAAAGAGACAATCAAAGTCCTCCTGCGAGGAGCTCTGGTGCATCCCAGCCTCCAGCTGCTGCGTTGGGAAGAGTCAGCATCATGGAACAAGGCTTCTTTTGGGGAGGAGGGATCATGGCAGTGATCAGAAATAACCTGGACCCCTGGCAGGTTTCCTCTGGGAACTGTAGAAATACACAATTTTCTTTTTCATTTGGTGTCTTTTCCCAAGCTCTTGTTCCCTTAGTTTGGGCCATAATCCTTTTCATTCAGCATTTTTGTATGGCTCTCAAATAATCCAGAGCCTTTATCTAAAGGCACATGCTTTATCTATCTTTGGGTAGAGATGCAGCTGGGAAATACCCCCAGGACATTGGGAAAAGAAGCCAACTCTTTTGGGGAACCTGGGATGCTAATTCTAGGCTGAATTTTAGGGGTTGTTTGGGATGCAGTGACAGAGGTTCCTATTAATTTCCACAGGAGTTTGATTTGTGAGGGAATGAAAAAGGGAGGAAGCAAGCGCTTGGTGAGGCCGGATCCTGAGCCAGTGGCAAAGGGCTCCCAGGCACACAAATTTCTTTGTTCCCTTTTCTGCTCCTGATGGGAGGAACCACATGTTCACATTTTCATTCAAATGCCTCCCTCTGAATTCCTCTGAATCCTGTTTTCAGCTCTGCTGCTGTCTTCCCACAGCTCCTCATTTTCACCAGGAGCTTATTTTTTACAAGAGGGTTTCCTAACTTCTCTCTTAGGGCGCTTCCCCTAAAGAAAGGTTTAATAGAAATTGTATTTAAAATAGATGGAGACACTGGGGGGTGGGTGGGGAAGGGGGGGGCTGAACCTGCCTCCCCCCAACCTACACCTTGGGGGAAAAACTAATTGGGATTTTTTTGCCAACATCACTTCCATAGAATCAGCCAATTTCTGGAGGTTGGTTCTCCTCTGGGTGCCCTGCTCTGCTAAACTCCATTTCAGACTTATTTAGACACTGGGAAATTCATAACTAAAACTGAAGAGCTTCTATGGTTGGACTTGATGATCCCAGGGGTCTCTTCCAACCTAAATGATTCTATGATTCTATGGAGAGTCAAACCTCATGGAGGGCCTTCACATTGCAGAGGCTCATCAATTAAAAAAATACATATGTCCTGTTTGCTGTATGCAATCAGTGATGTTTGGAGCCATGGTAGGAATAGTCAAGTTAGGTGTGACCTACTTTGGCCACTAAGGTGGTCAATAAAGCCCCAAATCCCTTTTTGGTGGCCCAGAGGTCAGCGTGGGTCTGGGATTGCTCTGCGCCCCACTGCAGGTCCTGGTGCCAGGAGAAGTGTCCATTAACCAACCTGCTCCTTATCACAGAGATGGAAAAAGTAGCTGGATTAGTTGATATTAATAGAATACATTCGTGGAGGGAAAGGACTCGCATGATTAGCGCTAAGTACACTTAATCATGCATTATAGGCGATATACATTTTGAAAGTACCTCTTCAGAGAGCTTTGCTGAACTGGTGTTTCTCCAACAGCCTTAAAGAATAGCCCGGTGATCAGGCAATTAGAGTTACAGATATTAAAAGCTCTCAGGAACAGTGCCCTTTTCCAGTAAGGAGAAAAAGCAAAAGGGGTTGTCCCTGGGGACCGAGCATCATGCCGAGTCTTGCTGTGCAGTGTCCTGCTCCCCTTGGGCATCCAGTCTCAGCACTTTATCAAAATACCATTTAAAACAGGAAACTTCTGGCCAGGAAGCTTTTTAATGTTATTTCCCAAGTACTGCTTTTTTATTCTGTCCTGGTGAGGATGGGAGCAGAGGAGGGAGCAAGGGAAGAGCATTTGGAGATATTACAGATAGCGCAGTCATCGCTTTTCACAACTTCAGATAAGGCCATGTCAGTGTTTCCATTATAAATTCTATTTCAGGGGTTAATATCCCTGATATAAAAAAAATAGCTCCAGGCTGGAACATGCAATAAAAGGTCTCTGTCGGTATGATTTGTCTCCAGATAATTAAAAATAAAACTGAAATCACTTCTCTCCCTTTTTTAAAAGTCCTGAAAGGCAGAAGGAATTCAGTGTCAGTGTTTTCATCATTTCACCCCACCCTGAAGCTAGAACAACAGAAAAATAGTTATGCTTTCTACTTTAACAGTGCATAACAGGGAAATGTCACAGTCATCTCCTATGAATGAGTTAAAGAACTTGCACCCTCATTGGAGTGTTGCTGGATGTGTCCCTTCTCTTACTGCTCCAGACCTATGTGCATTTATGGTTTCCTGGGTCTGAGCAGGCTGAGCCTTGGGCCTGATTTCATCTCCCTGCCACCCTTCTGGGACCACCATGTGTCCTCACCCTGGGAGAGGTGGCGATTTTTAACCAATGGAGACTGCCAAACCCTCCCTCAGAGCTGATGCAAAGAGGATAATTTTGATGTTTTCTAACAAAAGTTGCCCATCAGTCCACTGGGGTGTTCTAGAGACACATAAGTCCCTGCTCTGGTGGGGGGTACCAGCCAGCGCCACCAAACCAGGCACCGGTGCCTTTAGAGATGGGGATGGAGAAAGCGGGGACGGAGATGGAGAAAGAAAGGAGCAAAATCCTTCCTCAAAGAGAAAGGGCACTCTACAAGCTTGTGGTCATTCCATAAGCTTTGCTTTCTGTGGCTCAGAAGCGAGCAGCTGGACATCTTCTGCTCATCCCACGGCAACACCGTGGATTCCCTCTCCGCCCTCCTCAGTCCTAATCACTTGACTGAAACAGCCCTGGCTAATTGGCAGGCCGGCGTGCAGATCCTCAGCGAGCACTCCTCGCCTCTCTCCCTTGTCCCCATGACAACTTTTATGTCCGCCGCTGTCACCTAACGGCGTTCGGAGCCGATCTTTGTGCTCGTGGTACTTCACATCCCTTCACCTTTCTCGCTTCTTCGCCCTTAATGATGCGGTGCTTAACTTGTGCCATTGTCTGCGCCGCAGCTCGCTAGGGCTCGCAGCCCCTGCCAGCCTTTGTGCAGGTTTGTGTGATCACACAACTATTCTCCAGGCTTTGCTTTCTTCAATCACGTCCTGGAGTGCTGGATCCGTACCTTCAAACCCATGATCACGGCTGCACCTTCAAAGACCCCTTTGTAACGGCAGCGGCTGAGGATGGAGGGGCAGGTTTTTGCACCGAAGCACCAGAAGATGCTGGTGCAGCTGTGTGTGGTGACCTGCTGACCCCCAGCTCAACGCTCCATAGGCAGCTGTCCCCTTGCAGACACCCTTGTCCCTTGCCCATGGTGTTAGAGAACAAGGAGACCCAAGGTCAACCTGTTTCCCTCCTATTCCTTTATTACATTCCATGAGAGGCATCAAAAGGTTTTCCACTCTGAGGACCTTCCTGAGCTGGGTGTCTCTTTGCCCTCAGTGAGATTAGCCCTTTCCAAAGTACACAGACCTGAGCTGAGATCTTCTGTTAGGTTTTCTCTTGGTGTCAGCTGAGGTGGGCCCGGAGGAGAAAGCTTGATGGCCAAGTTGTCCAGAGCTGTAGGCTGTATTTCTGGTTTGTTTGTGCTTGCATCCAGCCCAATGGCCCTGGATGGTATCTGCCATCTCCTTATGTCTTCCTCAAGAAGATAAATGCTATCCTGGAGGTCTTTTTTTGCCTCCTTTGATATCCTGTGCACTGTGAGCTTCATGAGGGTGGGACCCAAGTCCTTCTGCTGGAGACCACCTACCCGCCACGCTCCCAACATCCCCGCCTCTTCCCACAGATGTTCCTCTCCAACCTCAACACCGTGCAGTGATGCATCGACTTCGGTATCGTGGATATGACAGACCAGGCCTTGTTCTTGCAGAGGGAAAAGGGGCAGGCAGAAAAACCTGCTTCTGTGTTGACAGTCCCTGGATTTCTCTTTGAAATGAGCTGTTGCAAAGCACCGATCCCCTGCTCGCGTCCCCGGGCTAATCTGAGCATCCCTTTCCTCTGCAGGTGCCCTACTCCTGGTTGTGATGGCTCTGGTCACATAACAGGAAATTATGCATCGCATAGAAGGTAAGATCTCCCTTAAATTATTTCCTCTATAGCCTCTTTCTGTTGTAGTGGCTTTTTTTCCTTTTTTTTTTTTCTCCTTTCCCCTGCAGTGGGCAGAGTTGTAAAGTTCTGAATAAAACATTAATGTTACTGACAACTGAAGCCTATTTTCATCTCTTTAATCTGACTTCTCTTTTTTTTTTTTTTTTTTTTTCTTT
>VZTM01006227.1:343497-457991 GCA_013400555.1 Jacana jacana | reverse complement strand
TTTTTTTTTTTTTTTTTTGATGTTTCCAGCATCTGATTAGAAGCTCCCTTCAACAGAATAAAAGACAAAGGGTCAGATTTTAGCTGATGCAATGTTCCCGTTAATAATGCTACCTATTTATGACTTCTATTATCACTTTAGAGCATTAATAGCAGAGATCTGAGCCTTCTGTTTCAACAATTCCATTAAACATCGCAGGCTGTTAGCAGATATCTTCTTATCTAGACACCATTAATTACTGTCCATCTCCCTCAATTTTTTATTATTTTTTTCTTTTCCTCCTGACTTCTCCTCGTGATGTGAAGCTGCAAAACGAGAGAGATCAAAAACACTGTGCGAAATTCAAGGGAAAGATGACTGAAGCGGGGGAATAGGAAATGCAGTGATTCTGCCTGTGAGACAGCCCTTTCTTCTCTTTTTAACCACAGTCTGTCAGGCTGCCCTCGTGCCAAGAAAAGTGGGATCAAGATCACCCCGACAAAGGATGACAAAGAAGACCCAGAGCTGATGAAGTAAGTCTGGAGAAAACTCCCCGGCGGCCCCGTTCGCTCCATGCCCTTTGCCTCGCACAGATTTCCTTGGGGGGGGGGGGGAACAGCACCCACCCCACATCTCCCCTATCTGGGGCTGCTCGGAGCATCATCTGCCTGTGCTGGAGCAGGCACTGCCAAAGCTCTTCCGCTGCTTTCCAGGGAATTTTCCCTCGATCCCCAAAACAGTGGTGCAATTTTGGAATCTGATTGGGAGATCAGCAGGTTGGGGGCAGGGGGGGGATAACAGTGTATTCTTTCTTAGTTGTTTTTAGGGATGTGGAATGTAGGCTGGTAGGGTGTGAATGGTTCCTCTCCTACCTGTGCTTGATGTAATGCCTGGAAAACCCACCAGTGGCGTCAAAGGAGGGTAGAAACCCACAGCCAAGGGAAATGTCACGGTTTTTCAAGCTGCATTGGTAGGCGAGGGGTGCTGGTGGCTTTGCTTAACTCCCAGGAACACAGTAGAAATATCCAGCACTGGCTCGTGTCAGGATCCGACAATAAGATGTTTTGTAGAGTCTTTTCCGTGGCTGAATATTCAGAGCCAACAGAAAAAGTCTTTCTTTGCTGCCTCGGGCTGAATTTTTCACAACAGCCCAAGGGATTTATCCTTCTGGGAGCAGAGATTTTAAATCCCTTAGTCTGCCTCAGGAGCTTTCATTTGCTGTGAAATCCATTTGTCCTGACTTCTAGCAAGTCTGAGCATCACGGGCTCAGCCACCAGGGCCTGATATGAGGTTTGGGGTTTGTGTCTTGACCCTTCGTGCAGCTACAGGACACCAAAGCCTTTATGGCAGGGCTGGGGCCACCACTGACTCCAGCATACTCCTACTCAGAGGATCCTCAGGCTTTCTAGTGCCTGTCCACTTACTGGCAAGTGCAGGTGGAGGGGGGTAAAAAGAAACAGGCAGGAACTTAGCAACCCACTCCAAGAGTTTCTGGTTCCCCCGAGTGCTGGCATTTCTGGCCAAGCCCCTTTGGCTCACCAGACTGTCCCCAAAAGCATCTTTCCTCCCCTCTCTCCCCCCCATTTTAGCCTTAGGGCAGGTCTTGCCCTTGCAGAAAAGCAGAGGTGACCTCCTCCTGTACCCAGGTTTTGCCCTGGAGCAGGAGTGGGAACCGGTGGGTGCGGAAGAGCCCCGCGGGGGCTGCGGGGGAACTGGGATGCGCCAGCCGGGGGGGAAGGACCTTTAAGCAAAGGATGATATTTGAACCATCTGTTCTGTTCTTACTCCTCAGTCTACAGGAAGGAAAGCCTCCCAGTGAAATGAGCTGTGTGATAATTAGCAGGAGTTAGTGGAGTTTATTAAAAATTAAGCAACCTACTTGAGAATCCGGGGGAAAAGAATCCTTTTTTGGCTCAAATACAATGAAATTGGTGGTGGCATTGTAATGCTGAGCCATTAACTCATGACACGGTGAAGGGAAGGACAAGCAGCAAATGCTGTTGTGCTGCACGTTTGGCTTCTTTCACCTCAGTCCGAGGCCCCCGTTGGGAGGTTTCCCCTCCCCACCTTTTCCCTAGGGCCACGTGCCCTGTGGGGCTGGGGAAGCCATGGCTTTGCTCATCCATTCAGGGCTGGGACCAGTCAGGGATGTGCCAAGGGGCTCCCACCAGCGTGGTTTCTCCGCAAAGAGATCGTTTGTCAGTGCAAGGAGGAAAGGGCTTTCATGCGGCTGGTTTGTTCTGGGGCAGCTGGTGCTGGTACGAGAATGAGGGATGAGCAGGCATCTTGGCATCCTTACCAGGGCTTGGGGCAATCTTTGCCCACCCTGTCATGGTCTAACCCCAGAGGGTAACTAGAACCATACAGCCACTCACTCACCCCTTCTTGTTTCCCTCTCCAAGAAGGGTGCAGGGAAGGGGGCAAAAAAAACAAACAGGAGGGGAAAGGGAGAAAAAAACCTGGTGGGTTGAGATAAAGAGAATTTAATAGAAACAATAACAGAGAAGGAAAAATAACAATAATAAGAACAATAATGGCACAGGTCACTGGTGAATTGGCACCATCCCAAGCAAGCAATCGTGGATTCCCACTCCCCAGGTAATCCCTGTGCTATGGAACATTTCACTGGCCACTCCGTTCTTCTGTCTATGCTTCTATGGAACGCTGAAAAAGAAGTCCTTGAGTAGTGTAAACATCCCTTAGCAACAACTAATACCAGCAGATCTTATTGACAACCCTTGCACAACAATCACTGGAGAGAAAATTAACTCTTTCCCAGCTGAAACAAGGACATACCCTAAAGGTGCAAACCCTGGGAAGTTAAAGTGGCAAGAAACGGGGTTGGAACATCACCAGAGCCGGGATTTCCTGACTCCCAGAAAGCTGATGCCGTCCACTCCTGGCCTGGCTTTGGTGGCTCGTGGTGGCTCTGCTGGTCCCTCGGTAGTGAGACCGTGGGCAGGGAGCGGGCAGTGCTGGGTGCAAGGGTCTCTGTGGCACAAGGAGGTGAAGGCAGTTCGGGCAGCAGCTCCTGCTCCTCCAGTAAGGCCAGTTGGAGCAGGAGCTCCTCTGGGATGTGCAAAACGACATGGTGCAGTGGTCCCGTGGCTGCCACCTTCCTTCCCCCAGCCCTTGGCAAGCTCGTGTCCCGCTTCACCAGAGCCTCCTTTTCCTCTGCTGATGGTCCCACGACGGAGCCATGGGCTGGGCAGCCTGGGAGGGCTGAGGGGACAGGGGGGTTGCCCACTCGAGGGAATGGCCACGAGTTGTGCCAGGGGAGATTTACATTAGATGTCAGGAAACACTTTTTCTCTCAAAGAGTGGTCAGGCACTGGGATGGCCTGTCCAGGGAGGTGGTGGAGTCACCATCCCTGGTGGCATTCAAGACGCGTCTGGACGAGGTGCTACAAGGCATGATTTTAGCAGCTTAGTGGGTAGTACTGGTGACAGGACAGTTGGACTAGGTGATCTTGTAGGTCCTTTCCAACCTTGTGTTTCTATGATTCCCACTGCAAGGTGTGCCCAGCGCAGGCTTCTGTTAAGGAGCTTTGGCTCTAAATCTGTCCTCCCTCTGTACCCAGCGCCGCTTGGAACCCGGCTGAGTTTTTGCACGTCACCACCGAGGAGAAAGTCATTTAGTCCCTGTTGTTTTCGCTGTTCAGCCTTCAAGTAATTTGCTACAGATGTGATTGAACAGATCACCTCAACCTTCAGCCCAGCCCTGGCATCACACGGGAGCATCCGCGGCTGCCTAATTGATCAAAAGCTCCTGGTGCTGCCGTTAAATAACAATAATTAAAAAAAAAATAATAAATTAAAAAATGTCCAAGCCAGCTGTTTTGCACAATAAGGCTCTGGTTTATTTTTTAACCATGAAAATGTAATGAAAGTTAAATTAACAGCATAAAATATGTAATGGCTGGGCCATAACGGCTGCATACTAAATGCTGGGGTTTGTCTCTTTCTCTCTCGCTCTTTTTCTTTCCCCCCTCTCCTTTTCCTCCTGAGGATTCAGTAATTTGCTCGTGATCATATAAAAGCAATGATGTTATGAATTTACTGAGGATCCTGCTGGCAGGGATATTATAAGTGAATTGTGCTGCATTTGCAGCTGATTAAAATCGAGATCAGCATTTTTCAAATTATCTTGGGAAAAGGCTGGGTGTACAGCTCCCCCCTTCTGCTGTCATCTCCCTTTTGTACGAAATACAAACAATCAGGGTAATCATTTCTGCGCTGAAACCCAGCTTGTGATTTTCAGGAGCTGCTCAGAGCCTGTTTTGCTGGGGAAACTCGAAGTCCTGAACTGCTTTCAAACCGAGGACACGGGGGGCGTTATGGCCCGTTTTTTTATCTATTTCCAGCTCCCTCATTTTTAAGAGTAACCTCCCTTGAGTAAATACACTTTTAACTGTATTTATAATTGACTGGTGTCTTTAAACAAATGCAAACCACAGCAGAAACCTTAATAGATACACCGGGCTCTGTCAAAGGGCTGGATTTAGTGAGCAGTCCATTAGGCGGGGAGTTTGTGAGCGGGGAGGAGAGAGGTGCCTTTAGAGGCAATCATCCTTCTGGCAATTAGCGCTGAGTCGAGTCGTGTCAGCGCTTCCAGGATGCCCCTTGCAGCTCCTGTGTGCTTTAACTGGCCATAAAGGCAGCAGAAGCAGGAGTGTGGGGAAGGGCTCCTGTGCTGCCTTGGTGGTAATTCCCACTTTTATCCCCCTGCGAGCACAGGTCGATCTCTTGGTAGCCATGGGATGTGAAAGCAGGAGGAGGAGGAGGAGGCCAGCAAGGTCGTGCTGCAGGTGCAGGCTGAGCAGTGCCCCAGGGTTTATTTGTCCTGGCTGGTGGGGTATGGGCTCAGAAATCCGCCGGGTGCCCTCCTTGCAGGAGAAGGTTTGAGCTTCTCGGTGCACAGGTTGCAGCCTGATCAGCTCCAGGGTCAGGGACTGGTTCAAAGGGAAGGGTTGTGTCCCACAGAGTGCTCCCAGGTTGCGTTGACCCTTGTTGACCCAGACCGTGCTAGTGTAGGGTAATGAAGTTGATGACTGTGGGTGCTTTAGCAGTAACACCAGGCAGAGCTGGCTGGAAATGTGGTGGTTTGGTGGAAACGTGGTGGTCTGGTGAAATGTGGTGGTTTGGTGTGAGCACGTCAGCCTTGGTTCGCATCGGGATCCGAAGTCAGGCAGCCCAACCTGCCTTGATAAGCCACCAAACACCATTATGGACACCACTGAGACCTGCTTTTGCTGCAAGTGTGAGCATGATATGACCTCCATGGTCTTTCCCTCTTGTAGGATTGCCCTTGGTTCTCTTGGCTCTTTTGAAGGAGCAGTTGCAGCTCTTAATCTCCCATCTGTCATTTTCATCAACGGAGCATCTACTGCGTAGGGTCCAGACGAGACCCTCAAGTGCAAACGCTCGCTTCGCAGGCCTCCTCATTTCGGCTCGTCCCTAATTTCCTTACGTCCCTCTTAATTCCTGTGCTGTAATTTCTGGTTATTTCCTGTGCCCAGGTGTCCAGTTCCTGGCTGTGTTGGGCTTGGACACATCAGTGGCAAATACGCCTCTCACCGGAGCGCATCAGGGTGCCCTCTCGCAGCCCGCAGGCAGAAGGAAGGCTCACTCAATGGCTCCTCTTTTTCCTGGAAGTCCTTGAAGAACGAAGGCCCGACCTGCCCAACCCCGGGCTGCGACGGCTCCGGCCACGCCAATGGGAGCTTCCTCACTCACAGAAGGTAAATCACAGGGTTGAAAACGTCGTGAGCTTGATGGAATTGCTGTGGCCTAACCTACCTGCCTGTAGATGCTGCTGAGCATCGTTCAGCTCTTCATGCAAGGCTCAGTAGCTGGTGCTTTTGATGCTGACCTCAGTCAGGTTACCCCAAGGTTGGCGTTTTTTTCATGGAATAAAATGTGTAGTTGTTTTAATATCGCAACAATGAGATGTCGATGGGGTAAAATCGTGACAAGTCCTTCCATCACCGAGATGGAACAGGACTTCCATGCCCAGACCAGGAATTTGATGCCCAAAGCAGCCAGACTCATGCCCTTTCTTTTAGGAAACAATGTGTTTTTTAATCTTTGCTCCGAGAAAATTGCTCTCGCTTTATAAATGGGGAGTTTTGCGGCATTATTCATAAAGCAATTTCCTCTGTAACCATAAAAAGCTTTTAGAAGAACTGTCTCGCAGTGTGAACTCCACAAAATGGTACACGCTCTTGTTGGGAACATAAGCACTTATAAATGCTTAGAGCTTATGAAATCCATTTTTACTTGCTTTTCAGTTTGTCAGGGTGTCCAAGAGCTACTTTTGCTGGGAAGAAAGGAAAACTCTCAGGGGATGAAATTCTCAACACCAAGTTCAAGACCAGCGATGGTAAGGGTTTTCACTCCTTTCGCCCTGCAGGTGTGGCAGGGTATTGAGCCCGTAGATCTTTTTCTTTGCAAACTGAGGAGGTTTCAACAACTGAAATCTGGCCACAGATTTGCAAGGTTATCATGTGCTGTGATAACCATATGATAAGCCAGTTCTTGGGTTTCCTTGGTACCAGCACCTCTCCACTAGTCCCACACTGCGAGGGAGCAGGTGAAACAATAAAGAAGGATTTTCCATACTGAAATTCCAGGGGAAAAAGGAAAAAATAATAATGCTGATGTTTAGTTTGTTTGTGATTATTTTTTTTCCCAAGTCTTCCCTGGCATTCTTACAAATCCCTTGCCATCGTTCAGCAATTTTTCACCTATTCAGGGCTTTTAATCCTGAGATATTTCTGGATCTGGAATTTTGTTAGCGATGGCACTTTGCATTTCCAGTGCCATTACTGAGGTTTCTGTGGTATTTGACAAGGTTCAGGCGTTGAACTAGAATCTTTATATCATTTGGAATCTATAAATACCTGCCCTCTTCTAGAAAAAGTACTTTATGAACCTCCTAATTTCTAACCAAGCCATGCATTAGGTTTTTTAAATAGCACCTTCCCAAACTCTGGACTGGAGAGTGACCTGAGTTTTCAAGGCAGTGAACCCTGCAGGGTGCAAGGACGTGCTGGACTCACACTGCTTCATAGAATAGAATCATAGAACCATATAGGTTGGAAGAGAGGCTTGGGATCATCAAGTCCAACCATCAGCCCTACTCTACGAGTTCTCCCCTACACCAGATCCCTCAACACCACATCTAATCTACTCTGAAACACAGTCAGGGATGGGGACTCCACCCCCTCCCTGGGCAGCTGATTCCACTGACTGACCACTCTTGCTGTGAAAAACTTTTTCCTCATGTCCAGCCTAACCCTACCCTGCTGCAGATTGCAGCCATTCCCTCTCCTTCTATTGCTAATTGCCTGTGAGAAGAGACCAGCACCAACCTCTCTGCAATGCCCTTTCAAGCAGTTGTAGAGAGTGAGGAGGTCTCCCCTCAGCCTCCTCTTCCCCAAATTAAACAATCCCAAGAGCTTCGCTCTCGTTGGCTTTTGCCTCTACTTATTGACCTGTAGAGTATCATCAAACCCTGATACTAAAAACATTATCAAAGGAATAAGAATAATTAAAGGAACCCAAACAGGCGGGATGTGCATCCTGTTTAGAGGATGGAAAAGCAAAGGTGAGGACTTTGTGAGTGGTGTTGTCTATGCAACAGGGTGGGATCGGTAGAAAGCCCAGTGGTTTTGCTGACTGCTCTCGACCTTCCCTCCTGCAGTTCTGGAGAACGATGAAGAGATCAAGCAGCTGAACAAGGAGATCAGTGAGCTGAATGAGTCCAACTCGGAGATGGAAGCGGCCATGGTGAAACTGCAGTCGCAGGTTTGTGTGCATCTAGACCCACGGAGGGATGGCCAAGCCCCTTGCATGGTGGTGGGTGCCGTTGCGTGAGGGCTGGTAACCCTGCTGTGCCTCTTGCTCTGCAGATCTCCACCATGGAGAAGAACCTGAAGAACATCGAGGAGGAAAACAAAATCATAGAGGAGCAAAATGAAGCCCTGTTCCTGGAGCTCTCAGGGTTGAGCCAGGCTCTAATCCAAAGTCTTGCCAATATCCGCCTTCCACACATGGTAAGAGACTTTGATGCTTGCCCCAGCCGGCGTGATCGAGGGAGCTCTGCCAAACCCAACTCCCAATAAGGCTTAAGAACAATTAAAGAGTGGGAGAATTTCTCTCCATACACCTACATGTCCTTTATAAGATCAGTACTTTTGCTTTATCTCTGAAGCTTGCATTATATCTCCCTTTTGTTGTCATTTTCTGCTGATCCCCCTTTGTGTCTATTGTTCTGTCTCATTACATCTGGGAGCATTATCACAAAATAGGAAACTTTATCAAGGGCACCCAGCGCCTTTTAGGCTAAGACAGCACAAGCAGAGATCAGGAGGGATTGGATTTCAACGTCAGAAAGATCTTACAGCTCCTATTATAATGCAGGTAGTTTCAATTCAGTTCTGAATAGCTGGCAGCCAAAGAATAGCATTCTTAAAGAGAGTGTATTTTGTTTAATTTAACAAGGTCTAACAGCCCACAGCATGTTACCATAGAGTTACTGCAAAATGAAAAGACTGCATTAAAATAGTAAAACCACAAAAAGCTATTAATTACCTTCTCTCTATTCCCAGGAATGTAATTACTGTTGTCAAAACCAGGTGTGTGGAGGGGGGGGGGGCTGGTGTTGTTGGGGAAAGCTGTCCTCTTACAACCCATAAGGACCATCACAATGGTCAGAGGAACGAGCTTTTGATTTATTTGTTCTGCCATCGGGGTTTTTTTCGGGGAAGGGGGGGGGAATCCTTTTCATTGGGGGTTGTATTTAAATGCAGGCTGGTTGGAGAGAAGCCATCCTCCAGCAGAGCACTTTTGGATAGTATTCACCCAGCTGCCTAACTGGCAGAAAACCGCTCGCTGAGTGCTTTTCTGTAAAGTATTTGACACATAAAGGTCAAATAAACTGTTCAGCAAATATTTTTTCAAGGTTTCAGGCAACTCCAATTAAATAGTGCCCAGGAGACTTGTACGCTCATTTTATTCCCGTTCTTTTTTCCTTCTTCTTTCTCCCTTTCTTTTTTCCCCCCATTAACTCCAAGTTAGATGGTGGCAAGGTTTCCACAGCAAAAGCCCTGCTGCAGCAGCAGTGTGGTGGTGTGGGCCGGCACGAGCCTGAGGTGACCGGGCTCCTGTCCTAACTTCGCCTTTGACTCCCTGCTTCGGCAGTCCTTCCTCTCCTCCTCCAGCCCTTCATTTCCATGGCTTAATTCAGCCTCCAGCCCGTCCTACTGCCTGCACACGCTTAACCTGATGCCATTAATAGTTCAATGAGGCCAATGCATAAAATTAAGGACCTGGGGAAGATCTGGCAGGATCAGGGGTTGCACGATGAGATTCCCCTATGTGCAGCACCATCCTCCCCCTCCACCCTGGTGAGACCCCATCTGGAATATTGTGTCCAGGTCTGGGCCCCTCAGTTCAAGAAGGACAGGGAACTGCTGGAGAGAGTCCAGGGCAGGGCTACCAAGATGATGAAGGGAGTGGAGCATCTCCCATATGAGGAAAGGCTGAGGGAGTTGGGTCTCTTTAGCTTGGAGGAGAGGAGACTGAGGGGTGACCTTATTAATGTTTATAAATCTGTAAAGGGTGAGTGTCAGGAGGATGGAGCCAGGCTCTTCTCAGTGACATCCAATGATAGGACAAGGGGCAATGGGTGCAAGCTGGAACAGAGGAGATTCCAGTTAAATATGAGGAAAAATTTCTTCACAGTGACAGTGAGGGAACACTGGCAGGGGCTGCCCAGGGAGGTTGTGGAGTCTCCTTCTCTGGAGACATCCCAAACCCGCCTGGAGGCGTTCCTGAGTGACCTGATCTGGGTGTTCCTGCTCCAGCAAGGGGTTGGACTGGATGAGCTTTCAAAGTCCGTTCTAATCCCTGTGATTCTGTGAACAAAAAGGCTCCACGTGGAGACCTTTGGCTGTTGGTACGTACACACACGATTAATTGCAAAGATCCCTCTTCCTGCTCTGCTGCTAACGCTTTTATTTGGCTTTTTTTTTTCTTTTCTTCTTTATTTTTTTTGGGCTGCAGGAGCCAATTAGTGAGCAGAACTTCGACGCGTACGTGAACACGCTGACCGACATGTACACCAACCAGGAGTGCTACCAGAACCCGGAGAACAAGGACCTGCTGGAGAGCATCAAGCAAGCTGTCAAGGGCATCCAGGTTTAGCGCTGTGGGACAGAGACGGGCAAGTGGACAGACTGTAAGATGGAACTTTCCCTCCAAGTATTCAGGTTTACAAGTTAGAAAACTTGTTTTTTGAATGAAAAAAAAAAAAAAAAAAAAAAAGAGAAAAAAAGAAAAGGAAAGGAAAAAAAAAAAGGACCAAAACATAACCAAGAGGCCATTTCTGAGATGTGGAACTGATTGAACTCAATGTTCTCGTTTACTTAACTTTGGACCTTCTTGAGAAAAGTGGGATTATCCTACCTGGACCACGAGGTAGATGAGGATGGAAGGTTAAATTCTCCAGTAGGCTGTGGGGCTTGTGTAGCTGGTGAAGAGCAGGCACCTTTCCTGAGCTGCCACGCTCTTGCAGAGTTGATCCAAGGGTTAAAACGTTACAGGAACAGGGTCTTGTCTGATCCAAGACTAGCGTCTGACTGGCTTAAACCCTCATGTTGTCTATGGTCGTATGTCCAGATCACCTACTCACACATGAATTATGTTCTGTGTTGCTACAAGTGCTGGAGCTGCAAGCTACCTGTAAATCTGAACCTGTGCTGGGCCTCCCAACCCCAAGGTGTTCAGATATCCACTGGGCATGGGAACTCTGAAGTATTATAAAGTAGCTTATTTTTATTTTCTGAAAGAAATCTGAAGAGCAGTTCTGGATCTCCAGTGGAAAGCGCAATGGAAAAAAAAAAAAAAGAAAAAAGAAAAAAAAAAAAGGTTCTCAGGGAAGCTTTTGGAGTTTGCAACTACAGTATTCCTTTGTCTGTCTTAAATATGAGAATAGCTATTATGAATAGGCCAATACCAGATATTTCATCCAGAAGAATTCTTTGATGTGTCATGGTCCGGTGTATATGATTTTTTGGGAGTCTGTTTGACGACAGTTCTGGTTCTTTTCATTATTGTGATCATCCTTACAGTGGCGCAGCACTGCCAGTCCGGAGATCATACATCAGTGCCAGAGAACGGTTGAGATTGCGATGAACAAAGGAAAAAAAAAACAAACTAAGAAAGAGAGAAAGAAAGAAAGAAAAGGAACAAAAACCACCAAGAAAAAGAGATGTTAATTGATGGCCAGCAAAGTGCTTACCCACCGCCAATCAGTAGTTGATTTCTTACAGGTATCCACGGGGCAATGGGGAATTTTTGGTTTGGTGTTCTACGTTTTGGGCAAAATCGCTGCGCAAGCGCTAATCTGGAGGAAAAACAAAAAGACAAAAAAAACCCCAGGAAAACAAACAACAAAAAGAGTATTCAGGTATTGAGGTATTGGGTATTCTTCCAAAGAAGCAGTTTCTAAGCAGCTCGGTTCACGCAGCCCACTGTGCACTTAAAGAACAACTCTATGAATGTCTTTGCGACGCTGCTCTGCAGCTCCCGCTCCATCGCGTGCGGAGCCGGCTGTCACCCCGCGGGTTCGCTCCCGCTGTCCCCAACCCGCTGTCCCCAACTCTCTGTCAACTCTTGGAAAATAGAAGGGGGACAAACCCCCCCCCGAGGGCTCCCAGCGTGGGGAGCGTCCCCATCCCACGTCCCGCAGGCTGGTGGGGCGGGCAGAGCCGGGGAAAATTTTGCTGACCCGTACTAAAGGTGAGACTGTGGGGTGGTTTTTGAGCTAAATCCTGCAGGTATTTAGGGCAAAACCCGTGCTTAGGAGAAGTCAGGAGAAAGCTTCCCAGCGATGGCAGCCACCACTGGATGTGGCCTCGAAGCTCAGGAGCATCTTGACTGGTGTCGGTTCCCCCGGTGCGTTCAAGAGGGCGGTTGGTGTTGGAGGGTTTCCTCACAGACAGAGTGTTTGCAGGAGCAGACTCCAGGAGTTCACTTAATTTAGAACCCATTCCAAGTGCAAAAAAAAAATACAAAAGAAAGGGAAAAATAAAATAAGAAAATAAAGAAAATAGGAATTTGAGGTGTTAAAAACACAACGTTCTTAACATGTAAATAGAGTCCAAATTGATTGTGACTGCAATTCAGTTAGTATTTAAAAGTAGAGAAATTGCACTTCCTGGAAGAAAGAGAGGGAAAAAAAAAAAAAGTAGTTAGTTTAATTATCCTGTAAATTATTTAATTTTGGCAAGATGTATGTAATTTATATTGACAACACCTTATGTTAACTTTTTGCTATTTATTTAACTTTTTTATTTATTGATTTTATACTTATTTTAAACTGGACACCGCACCATAGAGAAGAAGATAAAAGAAGCAAAAAAAAAAAAAGTTAAAAATTAAAACTTTTGACCATAAAAAAAATGATATTCCAAAAAAAGAAAAAAAAAGAGAAAAACCCCCTATCTACAACTCCTACTTGTAATTTTGATGCAACCAAGTTATTTTTTATATATTTTGTTATTTATTCTTTTAACGATGGGAATTTTTTTAAAGATATTTTATAACTGANGGGGGTGGGGGGGGAAAGAGAGAACTTTTTCAGTTTTTCTTTTCTTTTTCATTCATATTGTTTCAGGCACTGATAACAGGAAATGAAAATTCTGTATTTATTATTTATTTAATATTTAAGTCGGGGAGAAAAAAAAATGAACTGTGCTCTTGTTGTATATTTATTTTGTCGTTTGTGTGTCGGTTCCGTGATGACTGAGTACTTGTTTATGTGAAGGAATACTGTTAATATTTAAATAATAAAGAGTCACATTGAAAGTTATAGCAGGCTACATGTTATTCTGTGAAAACGAATACTGTGATCTACTTTCCTCAGGAAATGTATTTTGCAGACAGAACTTCCTTATGTAATGGCAGGGTTATTTCGTAATAAAACCCAGTTCTGTTTGTGACTTTAGTTCCTATGGTCTTTCTTCGAGCTGCTGCCAATGTCCCCCACGGGTCCCTGCTGGGCTTTGTCCTTGCTCCTGCACCTTGGAAGGTCGGCGTGTCCCCATCTTGCAGCCAGGGACTGCCCAACCCAAACCTGGCTCTCCCCACCCACTAATTTTGGGGAAAATTTAGGTTTGATGTATCTAAAGGCTTTGAAGAGCATGGAGCTGTCACCATCTGCCCAAGTGGGTGCCTAAAATCCTGCTACTCGTAGAATCACAGAGTGGTTTGGGTTGGAGGGGACCTTAAAGATCACCCAGTCCCACCCCCCTGTCCTGGGCAGGGACACCTCCCACCAGAGCAGGTTGCTCCAAGCCCCATCCAACCTGGCCTTGAACCCCTCCAGGGATGGGGCAGCCACAGCTTCTCTGGGCAACCTGGGCCAGGGTCTCACAACCCTCACAGCAAAGGAATTTCTTCCTAATATCTGATGTAAATTTCCCCTCTTTCAGTTTAAAATTATTGCCCCTTGTCCTGTCACTCCGCTCTCTGATCAAGAGTCCCTTCCATTATGGGGAGACTCCAAAGTCCAAGCAAAGGTATGTATTTATTTACTCAGTTGCTGGAGCCCCTTCCCAAGGCAGGAGGGCAAGTGTTCCTCTGGGCAGGGGTTGCATCCTGCATTCTCAGCACTCAGCATCCTCCCCAGTTTCATGGCTTCTTGCTCCCACAGGTGGTGTCCGAGCAGAGGAGATGCCATCAGGAGCAGTGCAGGAGATGCCAGCCCTGGGACAGGACATGGAGATGGACATTCTTCCCTCCTGGATTTCCAAAAGAAGGCCACACCAAATGGTTCTCTGTGGTTGAGGTAAAATGCTGGCAGATGGTGTGTCTTTGTCAACAAGATTGCCTGACCGTGATGTTCAGAGATCACCTTCCTGGAAATAATGGAGCTTTTTCACTGGCAAAAGAGTTTATTTTGGAACGGTGGCAATGAAGAGAATTTCTCACTGCTCTGTGTCAGAGATGTCATTTCTGAAGTCACAGAAATGAAGTTTTGCTTTGCTGTAGCTGTAACTCCTGAGGTGAAATAAGGTAAATCACATTAAGGCCATTTGGAGCTGAGTGAGTTGGGTCAGATGGGAATTTCAGGCAGGCCCATCACCAAGAAACTCAATTCTCTGATTAACTCAGCTGAACTTTCCTGACTGTCCCTGTGCAGAGGCACAAGTACTGTCGGGTTAAGGCAGGAGGTGGTGACTGCGCTGCAAGGACACAAGGGTGAAAGAGTAAAATGGGACCAAAAGGGTAAGAACTGTAGCTAGAAAAAAATTGGAGGGAAGTTTTGGGTAGAAAGAAGATTTCTTAAAGCCTTTCCTCAAGCATGTACATGGCCATGGGTGTTCACTGGAAGCTTTTCCTGTCTTCATTGGGTGTCGTCCACTGACTGACAGAGCAGTGGAGGTCCCTCCTGGAGAAGTGGCAGTAGATGCTCTTGCTGGTGGGTTTCCAGGGCTGGCTTTGCTGGACATGACTTAGAGCTGATGGGGTTTTGTCACCTCTGAGAAGGGCTGCAGGTCTTCAAGGGAGGAAAACGGGGAGACTTGAGAGGGGGTTCACCTAAACTGGCTGGCAGGGTGCTTTTCTGAAGGGCATGAAACTGTTTTATGGGGAGTTTCGTTGGACTTTGCACCGCCAAGAGGTTCTTGTGCCAATAGTTGATTAGGATGACAGAGCTAATAGACCTGCTCGCTTGTCCTTTCTTAACGAATTGGCTGTGCTGCATAACAGAGTGGTGAGATTTGTGTTAAATGGCAGCTCTGGGAGCCATCACTGTGAGATGTTATCTTCTCTGAACCGGCTTCCTTTATCGCAGGGAAGGGAATTGAATTGGTTTAAGATGGTACACTGCCAGTTTATAGGTGTGCTTAGGAGGGCTCTTAAGCCTCCTCCAACACGTGTAGGGTGAGAGCTGAGTGGCAGAGGAGAGCGGGTCTTTTGCTTCAAGGATGCAAGGGAAAAGATACTTGTCAGCATATGCTTGTTTCTACCCACTTGGATAATTGACATTGACCAACCAGAGTGTCATTTGGCCTCACTGATGCCACTGTTAATTGTTAAAAGCTGCTAAAGACCCATCCCTCCATTCTCCTGCTCAAGTGGTACCTTCCACTTGTCAACCTTCACCCAGCCTCTCCCAGTGAGCTGCGGGCTTCGGCAATGCCTTTTGGGTGTAGGCAGAAAGAGGGTTCTTTCCCAGCCTCATGCATTTTGTCGTGTGTCCCGTGTGTCCCCCCTGCCCTCCATCATTGTCTCAAGGCTTGGTCCATCCCACCCTGCATCCACAACCAAAGTGCCTCTTGTGGTCCCTTGTAGCACACAGCTGGGTGGTCAGGAAAGAATTGCCTCATTTTCCATCATGTTACAGGGGAGAGAAATCAACTTTCCTCTTCAGAGCTGCCATTTGGCAAAAAATCCCCCCTCCTTGGGCCCTGGGAAGATGATGTTGAAGGTGGGGAGCAACGGGGTGGGCTGGAGATGACAATATGCCAACGGGGCAGCCCCCCAGTTGAAAACTGGTCCCCCCCCAACCAGCGCTGAGCACGGCTTGGCTGGATTAAAGGCTCTGGCCCTTGTTAACACACTTGCTTCTCCTACACTTTTATGAGAAGATATATCCTGAAACGACCTTCTGCTTTGTACAGAAGGGCTCATGGGATTGAGGCTGTAGGAAAGCGCGCGGATGATGCATCCTTCAGACAAATAGCTCTCGTTATTCCAGATGCCTTCATCCCCTTCTTTCAGCAGGATGAATAAATCACCAATTGTTGTAAAACCGCTAGTATCAGATTTAAAGACATTTTCAACCCTGTCAGAAAGGAAGTATAACAACCATTAAAGGCCGCTTTCGTTTATATAACTGCAACACTCTTTTGTTTGGATGTCAGTGACTATCTGAGATGATCTGAAGAAACAGGAGCCACAAAGGGATAGAGCAAGGACATATGCTCTGCCTGAGCTCCAGGACTAGCATGAAGGGCTGGACCACTCCAGCAGGACTGGTCCATGCTAAGGTATGATGTCTTACCCTGCAGCATCGTGACCACGGTTAACTCTGGCATGTCCTTATTGAAGCCAAAACTTTTCCTGGCCTCTTCCTTCCTCACAACAAGTCCCAGAGTCCACCCAAACTAAAGAAGAGGCAATGGCCTGTTGGGAATTGGCTAGAAGAAAATGGCCACGACCCCCGTCTAAATGGCTTGCACAAGTCAAACTTTTGCTAAGGCACAGGGCCTCTTGACAGGAGTTTGCTTGCCCTTGTGTAACTAAAGGCAGGCCCCAGGGTTGGAGTGACCTTGGAGTTAAGATGCTCGAGGAGGAGTTCAAACGCAGCTGTAACTGCAGATAAGGAAGCTCTATGCAAATCAATTCCTCTGCTAAGAACCTATCAAATGTTACCGAGTTTGCATAACTATGTACAAGGCTATAGAACTGTTGTGCTGTCAATAAACTTGGGAACTTACTGCTGGCTCATATTGGGTCGTCTGTATGTTCCCACAAGCCGTTTGGGATCTGTACCCTGCAGGTTTGTCGCCCGGACCGGCAACAGTGGCCAAATGGTTTGGACTCACAGAGGGGCAAACCAGCTCATCACACTGCAAGGGAGTTGGTGTTGGCATGAAACTTGTCGAGCCCAAGATGAGGATCAACTCCTCAGGTTTTGCATTTGCCAGAGGACTCCTTCTAGGCCCTCAACATTTAATAATCCAGCCCAACCATGCTGAGGCTGTTTAGCAATTAAATAGCATAAATCCAGAAGCTAGATTAATAAACAGTCTAGTCTGTCTAGAGCAGTCTACAGGGTGGAAAGATAAAACTGTAAAACATTTATTACCAGCTTGGGGATGAAGTCATTAATTTAATAACTACCCATTGCTTTGCTTCTTACAGTTGTTAGCAGTCTGAAGGTTACAGAAGATTAGGTGGGAAACTTACTGCCTCCCTGCTGAGAGGAGCCTTTCCCATGAAAGCCAGAGCCCAGCTCCCATCTGTCACCCCATTCCGTTTGGAGGTGGTGAATATATTACCGTGCCGCTTACCCAAATCAAACAAAACAAAATTTCTGCTGGCCACATGGCAACCCTCCGCGAAATTTAATGAGGACGCTGCCCTTTGTGTGCAGGGCCATTTTCAACAGCTGTAGAGATGAAGGCAGGAGGATCTTTGTCGGCACTTGCTGGTTGCTCATGATGTGGCTCCCACGACAAGCCTGGCCCCAGCAGCGTCACAAGGGCAGGCACCTTTGGGGACTGATGCTTCGGCTGCCTCTTGTCCTGAGAGGTCGGGAGCATTGTCAGAGCCTCCTCTGTCAGTGTTTTCTCAGTGGGTCTCCACGTTTTCAGGAGAGGGAACATGGGTATTAGGTCAGTCCCTGCTGTGATCTGATATTGGGGAGCATCCAGGACTCGGATACACGCATCCTCTTTATAGTGATTATGGATGGAGTCCCCTGATGAGTGTGCTCCCCTGCTGACAAGTGCAATTTGCAGCGATGCTGCAACAAAAGTCATCGGGGCGGAGGAGTGAGGGAGGGTGTCTGTGTGCCCTTGGCATATTTTGTCATGGGTTTCATCCAGGGACAGCAAAGAGCTGTCATCCAAACGAGGTGCACAGAGGGTTGGGTTTGAGCAGGAGGGGGGGGTGTCTAATGTGGGACATGTGTCCCCCCCTGCCAACTCCTGCTGATGAGAGGCCAAGACATTGCTAATCCTCCCTGACAACTACACCGACAGTAGAGGTAATCAAATTGCCTAAATAATTTAATTGAATCTTTACCCTGGTTTGTAAAATAAATAAAACAAAAAGAGGCACGTACTGTGAGTACAGGACACAGACCACAGCACGGATGAATATACAGGTGCAGCCACCCAGTCCTGCCAGGCTGTAGCCTTCCTTGGGGACACCAGCTCCAGCAGCACTTACTGCCTGTCCCTGTTCTTGAAGAAGAGAGGAGAAACAGCTCAGAAAGCACTGAAGGCTGCTGGGTGGCTCCTGGAGAGCTCTGTCCCAAAGGAGCTGCAGCTTCCCATACTCCCTGCTCAGCCTTTGAAGAGCCTCTCTGGCCATGGGCACCCCTGGCCCTCCTAAAGCCTCAGAGGGCAGCACGGACCTGGCAGAGCAGAAATGAGTGGGAGCCTTAAGCGGATGCCTTGAGGAAGAGAAGATGGTGGGTAGTGATGGAGAAAGGCATCTGTGGTTTCTTTTATCACAAGAAGCAATGATAAGCACCTGTGGGTCATACAGTGATGGACACTGGTTTCTACCTTGCACTATTTGGGGTGACTGGAGTTCTGGTACCAACTCAGAGAGCACAAAGTAGCCTTGTTTTTGGGTAATTTCAAGGTAATCTTGTTCATTCAAGTAATCTTTGACAACTGCCCAGGACAGAAAGGAGAACATCCCGAAATAAGATGGTTTCTGTAGGCTCCCCCAGTGGAGACACTTGCATGAGGGTTGTGAGCAGCTCAAAGCAGGCAAGTACGAAACTGGGTCTCCAGGTACTGGAGATGAGAAACTCTGTGAAGGTGGATCAACTGTGATCTCTTGGCCAAGACTTTGCATTACAGTTTAACGGCATCAAGCTGTGTTTTAGCACAGGGAGAGTAAAACTTTAGTGGCACCTTTAGTGGGGTAGGGAGGAGAGGGAAAGAGAGAGAAAATGCTTGTGAAGCACAACAGACCTGCAAGAGACTTCTGTTGTCACCAAAAAGTAACAGAAGCATTTCTGCAGAGTGTTAACCTCTTTTTTTTTTCCCTCACAACGGACTAATTTGCAACTGTCAGCACAAGGATCTTTGTCCTGCTCATCCTGTACTCCAGTACACATCCAGCACGGGCAGGGCTAACCGCAGAGGCCCTGCCCCAGTATCATGTCATCGCATTCCCCTTTCATTTCTCTTATCAACGCCACCATTCAGTTCCGCTCCTTATTCCCAGCCGTTATCACAACGAGCCAAGAAAGTGCAGAGCATCAGCCAGGAGAATTAAAAGGAAAAAAAAAGACAGGTGAAATTCTGATGTTGTCAGCTAAACCAGTTTCCAGATGAGCTCTGCCCACAAAGAAGCTGAATCTTGGTGATTTAGTTGCCAAATTTTACATTTGCTCCCTCTCCCTCATCCCTCCCCTCGGCTGCAAGCTCAAAGTGGAGTCCTGACACTGCAAAGCGTTAATAGAATTAGTCTCCTGCTAAAAACTGTTCACTGGGGCTTGTTAGCTCAATTGTTGGTGCTAAATTCTTATCAGATCCACCTAAAAGAGCATTAATCAAGAAAGGCTGAACTCCCTGCTTGGGTCACAGAAATTTAATTAAACCCCAAGTAAAACTGGAAAATCATTTTGAAAAGAGAAGAGACGAATGCAAAGCGCTTTTCATCATTGGACTCTGCATCTTCGTAGTTCAGACCCTCAGCCGTGATTTCAAAGAGAGTTTTGCCAGAGCAAAGGCTGAACGAAACACAGATGAGCTTTCCCTCGGTGCCTTCTTTAACACGAGGTCCTGACGCTCATCCAGGGTAACTGAAAGATTGAAACCCACTGATGAAGGCCTGCTAAGGACCAGGACCTGCAAATGTGAAGGAGCAGAATGCCCTTGCAAGTAAAACAGCCATCTTTCCTTAAGTAAGATTGTGTTATGGTTACTATTTTATGGATTTGTTATCTATCATCCATTTGCTGTAGACACAGAGCAATATTAGTACCAGTCAGTAGGACCTCACGTGGGATATTGTGTGTGCCTCTGGGACCTCTCTTTGGAAAGAGGAAAGAGGAATTTATCCTTGAACAGGTGGGGGGAAGGCCTGGCAGGGTGATTAGCAGAAGAGAGGGCCTATCTTAGGAGAGGAGATTAAAAGAGCTTGGCTTGTTTAGCCTAGAAAAACAAAGGTTAAGAGGGGATATGATTACTCTTCATAAATACGTTCAGGGTGGGTGGAAGGGGAGTGATTTAAGTGAGAGGATAATACAAGCAGGAGATCAAATAAGGCACATATTGGCCAGGAATAAATTTCCTTTGGAAATCCGAAGCTGTTTTCCTGTTGCTGGAGGAGGAAAGTTTCAGAAAGGCCCCCTGAGCAGACCGGCTCAGCCCTCGTGGCTTTTAAGGGGCAAAAGTTGTGGCTGGCACAGCCTTACAGGTGAGTGGGACTGGCAGGACTCGCCAAAGCCAAAGCAGGGGCAGGGAAATGTGATATGGTTGCTGTCTTGTATCTTTATTATTTATGAATCCATAAAAATCACTGATTTTATTTAATCCGTGAATAACTTGAAAGATCCGGGAATTGTTTTCTTCCCCCTGTCAATAAGGAAAGCCTGATTGCTGAGATTTTGCCAATCCTCTCCTAAATCACGACAGACGGGCGGTAACAGACAGGAGAGAGAGAGAGGGCACTGAAGAGAGCTCGTCAGTGCTCCCAGCAGCACCGAGAAGAGAAGCAGCCCCTCACTGCTGTATGTCCCCAACAGCAAGGACGTCTGGTGATGGACAGCGAGGACAATACTCAAAACCTTGAGTGTTGTGTCCAGTTCTGGGCACCTCAGCACAAGAGAGATATCGAGGTGCTGGAGCGAGTACAGAGGAGGGACACGAAGCTGGTGAGAGGCCTGGAGGATAAGTCTTATGAGGATCAATTGAGGGAGTTGGGATTGTTTAGTTTGAGGAAGAGGAGGCTGAGGGGAGACCTCATCCCTCTCTACAACTGCTTGAAAGGGCATTGTAGAGAGGTTGGTGCTGGTCTCTTCTCATGGGCAATTAGCGATAGAAGGAGAGGGAATGGCTGCAAGCTGCAGCAGGGTAGGGTTAGGCCGGAAAGAGTGGTCAGTCAGTGGAATCAGCTGCCCAGGGAGGTGGTGGAGTCCCCATCCCTGACTGTGTTTCAGAGTAGATTAGATGTGGTGTTGAGGGATCTGGTGTAGGGGAGAACTTGTAGAGTAGGGCTGATGGTTGGACTTGATGATCCCGGGGGTCTCTTCCAACCTAAATGATTCTATGATTCTATGACGTCTCACCCTCGGCCAGGCTGCACCTTCCCCCGGCTGCTTTCCTCTGATGACACAGTTAAGTGAGATGAATCCAGGTCTTTACGGGTCCTTTTTCCAAGCGGCTGTGCTTATGCACGGCGCAACACAGCGGAAACCAAGACATATGTTCTTCCTCTTGCTTCAGCGATTACTCACAGAGCCCGTGGATGAAGTGAGGCAAGAGGAAAGCTTTAGGAGACGGAGACACACACACATCCACACACACACCCCCCCCCCCTTTCAATGGGCAGGAGGATCTCAAGTGATTTGCTCTCAGTGTGTTAATAGTAATAGGAACTAGTGTAAATGCATCTGTCCACAGGTATTTATATATATGCATGTGTGTGTGGGGATGAGTACACAGTATAAGCTTCTGAAAGTGATACAACCCCCAACCGACCAGAAAAAGCAACACAGCATATTTTGCAAAACAAACAAACAAAACCAACAAAACAAAATAAAGAAAAAGAGGAAATGGTAAAAATACAATGCTTTGGTTTAAAGCTCTTCCTGCTCTTAATATATATGATTCATCCCGTCCCCCAAAAATTACCCTGCTGACTTGAAGAGCTGTCTGCATCGCCCTGCTGCGGGTCAGGCTGGCTGAGAGCACCAGCTCAGCCTGCCAGGCTCTCACCTGGGGGCTGAAATGATTTTCTTTTTTACTATTTGCTCTTTCAAATAAATAAAAATATCCCATTGTAACTGACCATCACTAAGGCGGCCTTTGGAAGTTAATTCATGCTGTGTCCAGTGTGGACATTGTGTCCAGTTCTGGGCACCTCAGCACAAGAGAGATATCGAGGTGCTGGAGCGAGTACAGAGGAGGGCAACAAAGCTGGTGAGAGGCCTGGAGAACAAGGCTTATGAGGATCAATTGAGGGAGTTGGGGTTGTTTAGTTTGAGGAAGAGGAGGCTGAGGGGAGACCTCATCACTCTCTACAACTGCTTGAAAGGGCACTGTAGAGATATTGGTGCTGGTCTCTTCTCACGGGCAATGAGCGACAGGACAAGAGGGAATGGCTGCAAGCTGCAGCAGGGTAGGGTTAGGCTGGACATTAGGAAAAAATTTTTCACGGAGAGAGTGGTCAGTGAGTGGAATCAGCTGCCCAGGGAGGTGGTGGAGTCCCCATCCCTGACTGTGTTTAAGAGCAGATTAGATGTGGTGTTGAGGGGTCTAGTGTAGGGGAGAACTTGTAGAGTGGGGCTGATGGTTGGACTTGATGATCCCAGGGGTCTCTTCCAACCTAAATGATTCTATGATTCTATGAAAGGTGGTCTAAAAACATTTATGTAAGAAATTGGTTCACACACACACAAAAAAAAAACGGAAGGAGAAAACTGCAAAACGCAGGAAAATAAAGACAAGGGAAAGCAAGAAAAATCTCAGCTTCAGCTCACCCTCCTGAAAACTGCTTGCTCTCAGCAGTTCAGCATCTCAGCTAATGAAGGATGGAGCCCTATTTTTACTAGTAAGAATGCAGAGCTGAGGGCTGCTGAGAGCAGGGACAGGGGTTGCACTTGGGCTTGTCCCAGCCCGGGGGGAAGCCGCTGAGGAGCAGCCCCCAAAGCCGGCAGCGATGCCTGTACCGCTGGAGACACCTCGTGGTACGTGGCTGGGAAATGGAATAACGTTGGGATTTATCCAGGGCCACCAACCAGGCCCTGCTTTCCCAATCCTACTTGCTTCTTCCACGCTCAGAGCCTGCTGGGGCTCTTCAGGCTGGGGGGGGGGGAGCTGCCCACACGCGTTTGCAGACAATGCAGAGGCAGGAGTTACTCACTAATCTACTGCTGACTATAACTCACAGGTAACAAAGCCTCTGGTGAGCCCTAAGGATGAAGGGGAAGGGGGTTTTATAGTGCAGGGAATGATCTGGCACAAAGAATGGGCAATTGCAGAGCTGTGAAATGCCCCACCGTTCTGGGGAGTTTTTTTTGAGAGGTGGGTATTTCTGCAATATTCTCAGACAACTTTGGGGTTCCTCCAGAGCTACAGCCAGGTGCTGTCACCTACATGGAGGATTTTTTAGTAATAATTACACTTTCAAAGAACCCAGAGGGGAAAACAACCACTCCTGGGAAGCAGAAACAGTGGGTGTCAGTGGGAAACTGGGGGTGAGCCCGTGCAGCAGAGAAAGCACGTCCTGCATGAAAACACGTCCTGTTAGTTACCCCTCTTTCAGCTCAGGATTTGGGCCTCATACTGCAGAGATGTGTGTGAGTTAGAGGTGAAGAAAATAACCTGTCCCTTGGGGGTAACCGTCTCCCTTCAGCCAGTCCCTCCCCATGGCTCTGCCCCTTGATGTGCCTGGGGTGCAGGCAATGAGGTGGGGACTTGCTGTGGGCAAATGTCCTCCCTGGGTGCTGCTCTAGGCTAATTCCCCTAATTCTCTGTCTGGAAACAGAGGGGCGGCAAGTCTCAGCAATCGTGGCAGTGAAAGGCTGGAAGGAACCATGAACACACCCGGGAGAGCTCAGGGTATTTGGGAATTCCTAAGACGCTCCTCAAACTCTTTCTGGTCTTTTGGGGGACTGGCTGCAAGAGCAGCTGCTGCCACTGAATCTTCCTCTCTGCCTTGGTAACAGTTTTCAGGGCCAGCAATGGTGCTCCCCCTGCCCCTGCTGCTGTGAGATGTTACAGCTGCTCTAGCAAAAATGGGCAGTTTTTTTACCCAGCTTTTATTTGATCAATTTTCTGGCAAAAAAAAAAACCAACCACCCCACACCCCAAACCCACTGCTATTTATCACATGGCTCTAGAGGGAAGGGGAGCAGATGCTGAATGGAAGCCCTGCAATCACCCCTGTAAGGAGTTTTGTCTGTCCTGCGTTTGCAGATTTCAACCCCGTGGCCATTACGCTCCAGCGCTCTGGGTAGGAGACGGGAGGAGGCGAGCGCAGCCACCACGGCCTGTTTCGGTTGAATCAGCGAGGAGGAGCCTCAGAGCTTCACTCTCCACGAATAATCCCAGTCTCCCAGGCAGCTGCCTTCTGCGAAATGAAAGTGCAGACATCTACAGTATTACCCCGTGCCTGTTCGCGGAGTCTGCCGTTATCATGTTAATGAAGGGAGCTGAGATAATCACCTTAAAGCATAAATACATCTTGGATGCTGATTCACTTTCTCCTGTTTGAGCCTCATTTACCAGGGTTAATTCTTATTTCTTTCCACTGTGGGCTTGTTGTGTCTGGAAGGAGAGCTATTTCTTTTTTTGCACAATTAATCTCCAAACAACTTAAATCAAGAAGCCTCCTCTCTAGATGCAATTATTCCTTCCCATTTAGTAGCCATACGTAGTATCAAGTCCTGGATCTAAGGCCAGGCCAGGCAATTTAGTCAGATCTGCAGCCTGAGGGGTCACACGGATCACGTAGCCTCAGCCCATGCTGCGGGGGTCACTTATGGATGAAGACAGACACGCATTTTTAGAGGGCAATTTTCCTCCTTCTGAGACAGTGTCTTGTCAGGACCTGTCACGTCGGTTACAGCCACCGAAGGAGCCTACGTGACAGGGGAAAACCTAAACCAGGTGCCCGACGCTCAGCCACGTCACATCAGGGGACAGGGGTGCCTCCACCACACAAATGGAAAGTGAAAAATTGCGGTGGTCTCACAATACTCCACGTTTCCTTCAAGCCCCAGCCCTTGGAGTCGGGTGAATCCACATCTCACTTCTTTTTTGTCAGAGATTTTCTTTCTGGCGTTTACAGTTGTAGAAAATAACAGTAAAAATCTAAGCATGTGACTCAATTCATAGGCTCAAAATACAGCTCCTGGAGTAATGTTTTTTTTAATAAGTTCCCATGATTTTTTCCCCAGGCCTGACTAACGCTATGAGAACATCTGGTGTTGGCCGTGTTTCATGCAGGAGGTTTAGATACAGTGTGAGGACTGTATGTGCCAGCTGGAGACTGGCATCTCCCCAGTTCCTCGCTGGCTCCCAATGCTGGGCTGCTCCACGTATCTGCTCCCACACCCTGGGAAGCCCCGATCCCACCCGGTGCTGGGGTAATGTGCAGGCATGTCCTTTAGGGGATAAGGTCTAGGAGAACAGGGAGAACTGGGTGCTGAGCTGAAGGAGCAGGTCTTGAAATGCAGCCATATGCTGGAAGCCAGAAATTAGGGCACGGTAGGGGGTATGGGACTGGGGGAAGGCAGCCACACTAGGATGGGGAGATGTTCCCAGGGGCTGTGAAATAGGAAAGTTCAGGAAAAGTGCGTCCCAGTCTGTACTAAATCCCAGACCACATGTAGTCTGGACCTGTAGGTGCAGGCTGTCGGCCCAGTTTGTATTTAGATCTGATCTGCATTTAGGCCCAGCCAATATCCCCAAGCTGCTGCCCCAGGCCACATTTAAGCCTGGTCTGTTGGCTCCATCTGCAATCTGTAGCTCTGGTCCATACTTGGGCTCTGTCTATAGGCCTGGCCAGTTGACCTAGGCTGTATTTAGACCTAGTTTGTACTTTGGACTGGACTGTATTTAGCTCTAACCCACAGGCCCAGTGTCTTGGCCTGGTTTGTAGGCCAAACACGCAGGCCTTACACATACCATACATAGGCCTCATGCATAGGCCCCATAAGCAGGTCCCGTAAATAGATCCCATATACGGGCCCCGTCTGTATTCGCCACCGGAGAAGGGAGAGCTCTCGACGCTCGGGAGANGCGCCTGCGCAGTGGCGCGGCCGGCGCTCAGCTGAGCAGTGTTTACCGTTGCGGGACGGCTGCGCCGCCGGGCCCGGGAGGGGAACGGGCCGCACCGGGTTGAGCCGCTGCTCAGGTACGGTCGGGGGGCGAGGAGACCTTGTCCGCTGAGGTGCGGCCGGTCCCGGCTCCACCCGACCACACCGGGTTGCTGCAGCATCCCCCTCCTCCGCCTCTTCACCTCAGCCCCGGCCGGATCTACCCTCAGGCCGCGGGTTGCCGACTTAGGCCGCTGTATCCCCTTCAGGCCGCTGCCCGGAGGCTTTCCTCCGGCACTTGGCCTCTCGCTCCTGCTGGAGGTGCCCATGGGTGGGGGCATGGCCCTTCTCGTGGCCTTTCCCCGGCCCCAGCACCGCCTCCCCGTCAGGGCGGGCCGGGCTCCCTCAGGGCTGGAGTGGGGCTGCGGGCAGGGCCGGAGGCAGCGGCGCTGTGTGGAGAGCGGGGCCAGGCAGCTGTAATTAAGGCGAGGAAGGTTATCAACATCAGGGGTTCCTAGACCTCCCTCCCACTCTCCTCTCCTCGGCAAGCAGCCTGATAACGCAGGTAGAAATTGAACTACGTGGCGTGGGGCTTTTGAAACTTGTTATTGGAGCGGGTTAGAGGGGATCATGTTGAAACCTTTGCCAGATGTAACATCCTTTTTAGTCGGTAAACATCCTCACCGTTGTTATTCCTTCTGGAGTGTAGTATGTCAGAGTAGGGATTACCCTTGAAATCTGTTGGGGGTGAAGAATTGCATTTTTGTGCCTTGTGGATTGTTTTTGAGTCTTCCCCTGGGCATCTGCTGGTGTTTGCCTCGGAAGAAATCCTTTTAATTTCAGTGCGTCTTTCAGGCGTCTGAATGGGGCTTCTGGTGTCAGACTTGAGGGGGTTTTGCTGGTTTGTTTGTTTTCCTGTTTGGTTTTTGTCAGAAGGAGGAGATGGCAGCAGGCAGCTGAGGGGCTGTTTCAGGGCTGAGCGGCTGCTTGGTTTGATGCTTGTGTTGTGATCTGCTAATGATCCTCATTTTTGCGTGTGAACTTTGTGCCTGCTCAGATTTGTGGAAGTCGGTGCTTGACTTAGAAGCATGAAAAGTGCAACTGTGCTAATTATGGAGGAAAAGGATCTTGTTTTTAAAAAGTTTGTTAAGAATAAGTCCTGCTCATAATTTGGGTTCCCCCTTCCAGTAGGAGAAGGGAAACAAGGGGTAATGGGTGCAAGCTGGAACAGAGGAGGTTCCACTTGAATATAAGGAAAAACTTCTTTACAGTGAGGGTGAGGGAACACTGGCAGGGGCTGCCCAGGGAGGTTGTGGAGTCTCCTTCTCTGGAGACATTCAAAACCCGCCTGGACATGTTCCTCTGTGATGTGCTCTAGGTGTTCCTGCTCCGGCAGGGGGATTGGACTAGAAGATCTTTCAAGGTCTCTTCTAATCCCTGACATTCTGTGATTCTGTAAATGAAGGTATGGAATTATCCAAAGGGAATTTAAATGTTAGAGTTGTGAGTTCTAAATTCTCCATATCAAAGGTGCATTTTATTAGAAGTAAGGTAGCGTCCAGTGATTGCACGACTTGGAGACTCCTTGATCTCCACTAGAAAAATGTCTTCCATGTTTTAGAAGATGGAAGAGCAGTTGTTGATGATAAAACTGGAACCAGTTCTCCCAGTGGGGCTTGCGTACATCAGAAATAATTTGGGATACAAAACGGAACACTGTTCAAGGTACAACTTTTTTTAATTCATGCTTTTAAATGTACCAAAAAAAAAATATTGGATTTTTAATAGGAAAAAGAGCTTAAGTGGAAGAAAGAAGCAAGGCTAAGAACAAGACATACAAAAGAAAGTCAAAGGTATTGACACACTCAGGGAAGAGTATTTTAGTGCAGTGTTATATAAAATGTACTGACTGAAGATATGAGCAGTCCTGTGTGTGCAGATACAACAAACTGATGTGTATGTTGGAGAAGAAATGGCTGATGAACACACCTAGGCCTTCAACTTGATGCGTTTTGACTGTGAAGTAATAAAACACAAATCATTTTTGTAGAGAAAGTGGAGGAGTAATGATAGAAAGGAGAGAGGGGGCTTTTTTTGCAAGTCTTATTACTGGTCTGCAACCAGGTTGATGTGTTTGAGACATGAATGTATTAAAAACTGGCTTGAGTTCTGTGCCTAAGTATATCCTATTTTGTGAGTCTCTACAGGTAATTGGGATGGCATGTTATTTGAATACCTGTGAAATTTCCTTAGATTCCTGTAGCTTTTCTTTGTTTCCTCTGAAAAATGCAAGTGTGTAATTTGCTTCTGCTGAATGTAACAAATAAACCCCAACAATTTAGCTGTAGGCAGATCTTCTGATCCCAGGAATGGACTCTAAAGCTGCTGCTTCTGTGGTTATTATTGTGAGCCAAGAAAGGCACTGTAAATAAATGCATTAAAAAAAAGAAATCATGTTGTGTTTTCTGAAAAGGATTTATTTTTTTAAAGGTCCAGGTAGGGGAGGAAAGCTAGATTCATTTTAAGTGACAAGTTCTTCTATGTTCTTCTCCCCTTATACCTTTTTATTTAAAACATATAGCTGTTCTACTGCATGAAATGTATAGCTGTGCTTGGAGCAGTGCAGAGTCAAGGAAGGTGCTTGCTTTTCTTTCCCCTATGCCAACAAGGCTTAAAAGGGTTGCTGGCAATGATTGTGTCGGTGAAGCCAGTCAGAAGTGTTTGTAAGTGGTAAATCTGTGCCACTGAAGAGTTTCCAAATTGGGAGTTGGCTCATCTAGGACTTAAGGGGACCTAAGAAATTCCACAGGCTTCAGTGGATGTTCTCTCTGCTGTTGCTCTCTCTGTCGTTAACTCTTTACTGATGGTGGTGGCTCAAGCACTAAAGCTGAGCTGAATGAAGATGTCGTTGCTAAAGTAAGCCAGCCTGTACTCTAGGTCAGAGGGTGTTGGTTTTTTTTAACCTCTGTGAACTCAGCATCCTAATAACATTCGCCTTGAATGTGCAATTTGAGATTTTTCTGGTTCTTGCTGCCTGTGTCTTAGTCTCTTAATTTTCCCTTGATGCTATTAGAGATAAAAAGCCTGCGTGTGGCAAGAGTTCTGACAGGCAAGCCAGGCTTGCCCTGCTGGTTGGATTTGCAATGAAAAATGACCTCTGAGCACAAGAGCTAGAATAATCCTTTATATAAAAGGGTTCAGTGGAAAAGCTGACGTGCTAGTAAAATGGTGGTAGTGTTTAAAGACAGGCATTCCATGTTTAAACTGTCTATTGTGATTTTTCCCCCCGGTGTCAGGTATTGGATGCCAGGTCTGCTGCATTTTGTTTTTCATTGTTTGACTGGAGGGGTGAGGGTGCTGATGGCAATGTTTTTCTGCTGCTTAGAGTACCTAGAGGTCTCTCAAAGCACTTCCATCTACAGCATAATTTAGTGTTGAAGTGCATGTTCTATACCTTACCTTCCTTTGTCGTTGTCTTAGTGCTTAGAGAAACCTCTTGAAGATGGGAGGTGCAGTGAGTGCAGGAGAAGACAACGATGAATTAATTGACAACCTGAAGGAGGCGCAGTACATCCGCACAGAGCTGGTAGAGCAGGCGTTCCGAGCCATCGATCGAGCAGATTACTACCTGGAAGAGTTCAAAGACAATGCCTACAAGGACCTGGCGTGGAAGCATGGAAATATTCATCTCTCAGCACCGTGCATTTACTCAGAGGTGATGGAAGCTTTGGATCTGCAACCAGGGCTGTCGTTTTTGAATCTTGGCAGTGGCACTGGTTATCTGAGTTCTATGGTTGGACTCATCTTGGGTAAATACCTTTTCAGTCGTGTTAACTGTTTATGTCAGATTAAAAACTAAAGCTTTGAAATGGGGAAAGAAGCAGAAGTAATGAAACTTAAAGGTAGCTCGGAAAGTAAAGAGTGCATTAATCCAGATGGTGGATTTATCAGGATTCTTCAACCTTTGCTCTGGAGCTGGATGGGATCCAGGTTTCTGTTGCAGTTAGAACAGGCCAAGGTGTAACTGCAGAGGTGGCTGTAGTGGGTTCCTGTGGGACTGGACAGAAACTTGGGTTTGTTGCCCCTTGGGCAAGAACCCAGCTTGGGAGCAGGAATGCCATTTTTAAGCAAGGATTGAGCCTGTCCACAGAAACCTGTAGCTGTAGTTGCTCTCTGCCTTGTTTTTCCACTGTGTTATCTAGAGCAAAGCATGTTTGAGATCCAGTTTTGACTCTAGCCAACCTAGAGGGGGGATTAGTCCGTGGAAAGCCGTTAGTGCATCGGAACTGTCTTTTAGACCACTTCTACAGTAGGCACAAAGCAAAGCATCACAGTGCAATTACACGATTGCAATTGGCCCTTGAGTATTTCACTCAGCAGCTGTGCTACCAGGGCAGATAGCAAATGGCTGTAGGGTACAGGTTTTCCTTTTGTAGGACTGTCAAGAATTTTAACTGTTGAAATTTTTGGTGTCAGGATAGAACCTTGATCCAATCTCCCTTTTGTGTTTTGCAGTTTATTTTTGCTGTTAATTGAGGTACAATATATCGTGACTGTTCCTGATTACACTGAGGAGATTTTTAGTGTATCAGCAAGGGGGTATAAAAATAACATGCAGATACCTTTTGAGGGATTTATTAAAAATGCAGGCCATTGTTCTGCATTAGAACTTTTTCCAGGTGGCAGTATCAGCATTTCCCTCCTACAGAGGAATTTCCTGTGTAGTTAAGAGCAAATGATTCAAAATCAATTAAGCAAAGCAGCCTCATTTGCTGCCAGATAGTGCAGGTACAGGGTAGCAGTTCCCAAGGAGCAGTCTCTTACAGGTGGTACCAAAACTGTATTCAGTCCTGCTGGATTTTGTGTTGTTGCCAGTTACCATTATCCTGCTGTTCTAAATTTGCAGGTCCTTTTGGTGTCAACCATGGTGTGGAGCTTCATTCCGACGTGATTGAGTATGCGAAGCAGAAATTGGACTTCTTCATTAAAACGAGTGACAGCTTTGACAAGTAAGGATGTGGAATGGCTCTCTACAACAGCTTGAAAGGGCATTGTAGGGAGGTTGGTGCTGGTCTCTTCTCACGGGCAATGAGCGACAGGACAAGAGGGAATGGCTGCAAGCTGCAGCAGGGTAGGGTTAGGCTGGAAAGAGTGGTCAGTCAGTGGAATGGGCTGCCCAGGGAGGTGGTGGAGTCCCCATCCCTGACTGTGTTTAAGAGTAGATTGGATGTGGTGTTGAGGGATCTGGTGTAGGGGAGAACTTGTAGAGTAGGGCTGATGGTTGGACTTGATGATCCCAAGGGTCTCTTCCAACCTATATGATTCTATGAATGCTCGCTCGGATTCCTTTAGTCTTTAGTCATGGCAGCTCTGGATTCAGGGTAATCTGTGGATTCTGGCTCCTTAGGCTGGCTGAGCTGCAGTGTGTGACCTCCTAAGCTGATGTGTGCTGCGGGGAAGTTTGAGAAATTTTTGCAGTGTTTTTAGTAGCGGTGCTGCTGCTGCAGAGCTTAGAGGAAGCTGAAGAAGGTTACTTGTTTTAAAGTGCACTTGCAGGTGTCAACTTGAAACTTGGAAAGAAGAGGAGTAGTTCTGTTTGTGATCTGAGAGCGTACATGCTTATCAGAAGGTTATGAACTGATTTCTGTGCTGGCCTAATATGTTTTATCTGAGAAGAAGAAAAATGGTGTTTTAAAACGTGAAGGTAGTTTTATGGTGATAAAGTTGGTACTAAAACTGCTTGGGATTTGATTTATGTTCTTCCTTAGAACCTCCATTCTGCTGCTGTCACAAGTAATAACTTTCCAGCAAGATAACCATTGCCAACAGTAACCTCAGCAGTAAAAATTGTAGCTGTCATATTTTTGGATCCGTCTCACAGTTTGTTCAAACAGAAGTAAAGCATCTCTGGATACCTGATAGTCCTCCTCTCGTGGGAGGAAGAAAATTAAAGTCATTACATGCTGGAATTTAAACTACTCAGCCTTGTGCTGTTACTGCTATACTGGAAAGCTGCTGCTGAGAGGGCTGTATTTTTTGGTGTTGGCAGCACAGATTGAAAGTTTTTGGTGTGGAAGGTGCTTGCACATAGATCACCGGGTTTCAGAGTCACGTTGCTGTTGTTTGAATAGATGTTTAAAGGCAGACAAATATAGTTGTGGAGCAAAAGTGAGCTGAATTCAGAAATCAACATGACTGGAAAATTGGCATTGCTGAGAGAAATGGCTGCTGGGGTGTGTTGTTAGAACACTGTGTGCAGGAGCTGTTAGCTGCCTGCTCTGAATGTCTAGCACGCTTTGCAGAAGCAGAAAGCTTTGGGAAGCCTTTAGGAATAAAAAGGTGCCAGATTGAGCTGCTTCTCAAGATACCAGTAGAAGAATGGCTATTTTGTACAACTTCTATGAAAATCAACTCTAAATGTGGGGTTTAAAACTTATGTAGGTTCAGAGCATCAGCCAGAAGCGTGACAGAATCATTCATTTATCTCCTAAATGGAATCAGAAATGCTATAGGCAAAAATTCTTCTTAGGAAGGGTGAAATCACAGTTCTTTTGAAGCTAATGGCAAAACTTCTGTGGGCTTCAGCAAAGTGTATTTCTGCAGCAGAAGGTTATACTTCCCCACATCTGAAAGCCATTTCAAAAGCTTTTGAAAATGCCAGAAAAACCCTGGTGCAGTCCTTAAAAAGACTCTGAACATTGTGAACTGCAGGTTTAAAATTGATATTTGTGTGTTATAACTGAGCCAGCATCAGGTGACTAAAAATAGCTCATTCTGAATAGGTGCAACTCCAGTATGAAATTATGCATCGTTATTGTTTGGAAATTTTCATCTAGGAATTCTCAGCCTGTGGTTCTGTAGTTTTGAGATTTCTAGCTGTGGGCTGTTCTGATATCTGGAATATGTGGGGCTTCAGAAGAAAATTCAGTGAAAATGCTTTGTTTTTTGGTTTTGGGTTGTTGTTTTTTTTTTTTTCCAAGTACTTTTCATTGTTCTATTTTTCCAGAATAAAGAAACGAATTAATTTGATAAATTATAATGCTCTTGTACGATATACATCTCCTTTGTTTTCAGATTTGAATTCTGTGAACCATCTTTTGTTACTGGCAACTGTCTAGAGATTTCTCCAGACTGCACTCAGTATGACCGTGTTTATTGTGGCGCTGGGGTACAGAAGGAACATGAAGACTACATGAAGAACCTGTTGAAAGTTGGGGGAATTCTTGTCATGCCTCTGGAGGAGAAGGTTGAGTTCCTTTCTACCCATGTTTCTCTTCCAGTTGTTCTGGATTCTGTTACCTGTTCAGTTTGCTTTAGTTTGCCCTTTTTGTCACAGGTTGGAGAAAGCATTAAGTGCACGAGTTCTCACTGAGTGGAAACTGAACTCTGTGTTCTTCATCATGTTAGAAAAATTCATAGTTCTGCCAGTCTTTAACATATTCTGATCTTTTGTTGTTAATTGCAAGCTTACTTTCATGCTGCAGAGAACTGTCAGCAAGGCTTTGTTCAAGCTTGCACTGTCTAGTGTTGTGCTTTGGGTGTACAATATTGTATTTTACCCTAACTAGGTTATGAAAGAGCGTGCAAGTTGTCCCTATTTACAAGTGTCAATGGGTTCTTTTTACTAAAAACTGGGTAACTGCCCTGTGTGTGAACTCCAGATTGTAGTTCTGCAAAGATTATCTCTTTGCTGAGAAGGTGTGTTGTTTAATGGGCTTGTGTGGCTGGGGTGTAGGTACCAGACCTTCTCCCTCAGGCAGGGGAGTTGAGATGGGCAGAGTTTCTTCCCAGCGAGAGGCCGTGCAGTGAGTTAGTGCAGGAAATGAGAGCTGGAACGGAAATCCAGCCATCCCTTCAGGAGTGAACGCTCACCAGTGACTGACATGTTTTCTCAGTATTCAGACATAGCTGTTCTGGCTCAGAACTGGGAAAGCAGGGGGATCTAATCTTGACACAATCTTGAGTATTGTCCAGTTCTGGGCATCTCGGCACAAGAGAGATATCGAGGTGCTGGAGCGAGTACAGAGGAGGGCAACGAAACTGGTGAGAGGCCTGGAGGATAAGGCTTATGAGGATCGATTGAGGGATGTGGGATTGTTTAGTTTGAGGAAGAGGAGGCTGAGGGGAGACCTCATCACTCTCTACAACTGCTTGAAAGGGCATTGCAGAGAGGTTGGTGCTGGTCTCTTCTCACGGGCAATGAGCGATAGAAGGAGAGGGAATGGCTGCAAGCTGCAGCAGGGTAGGGTTAGGCTGGACATTAGGAAAAAGTTTTTCCCAGCAAGAGTGGTCAGTCAGTGGAATCAGCTGCCCAGGGAGGTGGTGGAGTCCCCATCCCTGACTGTGTTTAAGAGTAGATTGGATGTGGTGTTGAGGGATCTGGTGTAGGGGAGAACTTGTAGAGTAGGGCTGATGGTTGGACTTGATGATCTCAAGGGTCTCTTCCAACCTATATGATT
Source organism: Jacana jacana (assembly GCA_013400555.1). Lineage (NCBI taxonomy): Eukaryota > Metazoa > Chordata > Aves > Charadriiformes > Jacanidae > Jacana > Jacana jacana. Next base: position 423,805 of record VZTM01006227.1, on the reverse strand, counting down.
CTATGATTCTATTCTAATCTGCCAGGGCCCATACTCTGTTGCAACAGATGAAGTTCCTTGGGGCTAATCCTACAAGGACTTCTCAGTTTTCCCAAAAAAAGCCCAATGAGTTAACCACCAGTGTTTCTCCTTCTAACTTTTACTGTTGCAGCTTCTAGTACTTTAACCATGTAACCAGACAGAACAGTCATTTGTTCGCTTTTTGTCTTAAAAAAATCTTACTGTGCTTCACACAATGGACAAATAATCTCCTTGTTTTGGTTTAGTTGACTAAGATAACTCGAACTGGTCCTTCTGCCTGGGAGACCAAGAAGATTCTGGCTGTTTCTTTTGCTCCTTTGATTCAGCCAAACCACGCGGATTCAGGAAAATCGAGGCTTGTTCACTTGCGTGAGTACAGACATTCTTGAGTATGGGGGAGGCTCCTCTTGCTCTTTGGCTCGAAACTGCACCTTGTTTCCTTATGCTATATCCCTGTGAATGCTTCCAAGGAAGATTTCTCCAACTGCTTCCCTTTTTGAACAGCTATCTGAGTGTTGTGTTGTGATTTAGACTATCAGAATTGTCTAAAATAGATTCTAAATAGAAATGATTTCTTGTCAGATTGTACCTAAACTTGGTGGGCTGTTTGGTTGTTGTTCTTGCACACGCAGATACCTGTTTCAGTCCTGAATTGTGGTGGTTCTGGGGCATTTGCCACGGTGAGGGAAAATACACAAGCAGTACCTGTGAACAGACTTCATCTGCTCAAAGGCTCTCGCTGCCCAGCGAGTCGGGGTTACCCTGAACCTGCAACGCTTGAAGGACAGAAGTTGTGCAATTTTTGGGTCAGCTCTGAGATGCGTTTCATCCACAGTGGCCTCAATCTTTAGATTAAGACTTCAGTGGAGAGAGGCCTCTTAAGAACCAGTGAAGACAGAGATACTTCTGTAAAGAGATTACTCGGGCTTTGTTCTTATTCTGGAAAGGTGTCTTTGAATGACAAAGAGCAGCTCAGTGAGCAGTCCATACAGTGCTATAAAGTCCTTTAAGTGCATATTTCAGCATGCTTTGAACGGTGGCTTTGTAGTGAGACCTGGGTATGTATTACATGTAATTTATGTTCTCTGGTTCCTTCATCCAGGTCACACAAATGCTTACTTGTCAGTAGAAGACAAGAGTTTTTGTTTCAGTCTAAATAGATTTTAGTCCATGGGTCTGTGTGCAGCAGTACATATTTTTTTCTTTATGGTCCATGGCTTTTGTTGTGCACTTACGGGCTGGCAGAAAATAAATGCCTAAGAACTGTCTTCTGAGCCATTAATGTGGGAGGTATTTTAATACAATAACTTACTGTATGTTTTCATAATTACATTTACCAAATGGTTTCCAGCTGGTCTTCACCCACTAAGTCTGAAGCAGTTTTTGAAGAGCATAAAAAGCACTGGGGTTTTGTAAGTCAAAAACTTGACAAAGCTGAAGTAACTTCACAATACAAAAGTCATTTTATGAAAGAGTTAGAGGCTTCAGGTCTAGCTGTCCACTGTAGGAAAATGCCTTTTTCTAAGTTGCTTAAAGTTATTAAGCAGTCATAGGTTCAGTCACTAAGTCTGCATTCTTGTAACCTTTAAGACTCTGTTGTCTGGTTCTCTGGTTGGACTCGATGATCCATGGTTGGACTCGATGATCCCAAGGGTCTCTTCCAACCAGAATGATTCTATGATTCCATATTTAAGATGTGAATCTTAAAATAATTGTGAGGACTTGACATCAAAATAGGAAACTCTTCTTTCATCCCGTTCTTTTCTTCCTTCGGTTAACGAGAGAAATGCATAGTTAAATTTTGTTTGGAAAGTAACAATGCAATTTATCTGAGTTGGCAGGATTTGAATAGAGCTGTTTCTGTAACCAGACCAGGGGTTTCAAGTGGCCTGATGTAATTTGAGCAAGTAGAGCTTTTCCTGCCAGTGCTCTTGAGGGGCGTTCCTCCGTTACCTGTTCATGCTTTTCATTTTCTTTTAGCTCCAGTGGCTGTTCGCAGCCTCCAGGATCTGGCTCGCATTGCCATCCGAGGAACCATTAAAAAAATCATACATCAAGAAACAATGAACAAAAATGGGAATGGGCTGAAGAACCCCCCAAGGTTTAAACGAAGACGGGTACGTCGCCGTCGCATGGAAACTATTGTTTTCTTGGACAAAGAGGTCTTCGCTAGTCGTATCTCCAACCCGTCAGATGATAACAACAACAGTGAGGATCTCGAGGATGAGAGGCAAGAAGAGGAAGAAACTAAACCCTCTGAACTAAAGCCGGATCCTCCTGTAAACTTTTTGAGAGAAAAGGTCTTGAGTCTGCCTTTGCCTGACCCCTTGAAATATTACCTGCTTTATTACAGGGAAAAGTAGCTTCCTGCTTCTAGAAACTGGGAAGTAGGCAGAGAATAAAGTACTACTTAGGGCTTGACAAATGTATACCACTTGCTTGCCTGCTAATATGACCACCCAAGGCAGTAGGCTGGCTGGGGAATGTGGCTGCTGTATTCTCAAACAATATAGCTATTTTCTTGAGTTTTTTCTTTCTTCTCAGTTGTGTGCTATAGTTTTATCCTACAGCAGGGATTCCTTAGGAAGCAAGTTGGTGAAATGCTCAGCTGCTTATGGAGAGGAGGATTTAATTCCCCGAAACTAACTGCCCAGAGATATTCTAAAAATCTCACGGCTGCTCTACCAAATTGCAGGTTTTAAATATTCAGAAGCAGTTCCCCAAAGACCTTTGCTGTCTGTGCTCTCTCCCACTAAACCTGCCATGTGTTAACCATGGTGTGTGTTTAATGGAGGATGAGATGATTAGTAAAAACTGACCTGGCAAATCTTGTTTCTTCCAGTAATTTGAAAAAGCACAACCTGTACAGAGGGGAAAGAATTTTTGGCCTCTGGTCTCGTGGCATCGAGGTTTTGAATGAGAAGGAAAGCATCAGCTCCACTTTGGTCTCAGTTTTGCCTATAAATGATACATAGTTTTCCAGGAAAAGGTAAAAATGTTTCACAGAACAGTGGTTTTCACAATGGGAAAGGCCTGTTGGAGTGACTTAGTCTAATAGATGGTTTAGTTTTGGGGTTTTTTTAAAGCAATGAGGCAGGTGAAGAGTTGCAAAGCTGATTCGTTTTGGCAAGATGCTGGGTAGCCAGGGGTGTGACCTGTGTCTGGAGTGTTTCCAGAGTAATTCTGAATGGGGAAGAGCGTGGAGAGGAGATGTGTAGCAGCGAGTTTGTGAAAACTGACTGTGAGAGCAGAATCTGCTGATTTGGCTGTTGTAGGAGAACTTCTGTCTGCTGGGCTGAGTGGAGTGGCTTGTGTCCCGGTCATTCAGCCACAGGTAGTTCTTGTGGAGGGCATGTAGAACCTGAAAACAGCTTAGAAGGCCAAATTCATGCAGTTTTTAGGCGTTCCTGTGTGTGTGCCCCCGCTGTAGCAAGGTGACTAGAATATAACTTGTACAAATACGGTTGGTGGAATGAAGTTGAACGACTTTGGAGGTTATTTTATTCCTGCAACAATTAAGTAGGTGTTTTAACAAGCTCCAGTAGAAGGATTTTACACTCTGCAGTTCTGTGGATGTGAATTCTTTAGTTTTTATTACCAAGTCTTCCTGGAATGGTGATGGAAGGACATCTAAATGGTGTTTAGAAAGGGGAATTTACTTGGTTCAGTCTGTTTTGAAAAATCTACCTAAGCTGGAAAAGGCTGGAAAGAAACCCTTTGAGCTTGTATTGATGTGTAATACTCCTAAAGCTGGGGGGGAGAGAAAACCCCCCTCTCAGCAGGTAACAAAGCTACATTAAGGCATTGCCCCTTTATAAGCACTTAAGTTGCTATTACTTTGATATCTTTTGGGGTTTTTTTTGTACCATCCCATGTTCTGAGGAATGAATGAGGACTTTCTTGCCAAAAATACGCTGGGGTTTCGGTTAATGGTACTGAGTTGCACAAGTTGCTTCGTGAGAAATAGTGTTTCAGAGCTCCCTATGAAAATAAACAGTGAACTCCTGTATGTCTAAGCCTGAGGTGGAGAATTCTTCCTTGCTTAATAGGCTTTTTGTATATCTGAGAATATTAGCTGATAATACAGTGTCATGTGGCCTCTGGCGTGTAATATGGTCATTGGTTGTGTTTTGCTGCTGGTTTCCACTTCTGGTCTAAATGGTACCCCAAGTTATCCTGCTCCCTCAGATTTTTCTTTCTTTCTTTTAAATGGGGCAGTTCTGGGGCCAGTGAGCTGATGGTTTCCTGTCAACACATACACATGTCAGTCTGGTAATTCTGGCAACTACAATGAATTTCTTTCTACAGGTGAAAATCCTGAACAGGGTGGTAAACGGAGGCTTTAATAAAACCTACATGTAATTTTTCTCTGTGCTTCCCCCAAAGGCTGTCACCTCTGTCAATGTGAGGCACTTCTGCTTAATGACTGTCAAACTAGGTATGTGCCTTTGTGTTTTGTGGCACAATTTCTGTGTCCCTATATAGGGGGCCTCCTACTTTTGGCTCCCAGGTCATCCTTATGTGTGTTAATTACAAAACTTAAAGAAGTTGCTTGAAAAAACTGTATTAAACTTCAGGTTTGTGTTGTCTTGGTAAACCTTGCAGAGATTCTGTTAAAGCTGGCTGGCTGAGGGAGAACTACCTTCCATTCATCCCTGGTTGAATTAGGTTTCATTCATCCCCTGTCTCCTCCCTCCCCCTCCCCAGTTGTAAAAGATATTTTATCAGATTTTTCACCAGGCTTGCCTTTTTTTATTACATTTGCTAGATTTTTGTAGCTTTATAAGATGCATAAAATACTGCTATTTTTCCTGGATAAGGTTGAATAAATAAATATATATACAGGAATTTTATGTTCTAGGTTGTCAAATTGTCCCCTTGTCCAAAAAAACCCCACCCTGCTTACCCAAACCACCCCGTAGGACAGACTGGCTGTGTAATATAACTGTGAAATAGTACTGCTTACGGCCTGTAAAAGAAGGGGAGCTGTAAATAGGTTTTCCCTGTGCACAAGCACTTGCACTGTAGTTCTGTCTGCGTTTCTCATAGAGTCACTGTAGCACAACTGCTTTTGTATAGACTGTAAACTGTATAGACTGTAAAATTTTACCCGCTTGGACCGTTTCCTCTCGTCTTCTAAGTCGTCTTTTCGTTGTATGTGACTCCTTTTTGGGTTTCAATACTGCAGTAAGTTTGCAGAAAGAAAAGGACTTCAAGCTGCTTTACTCATGAGTTGAAAAATCAGTGTGTAGAAGCCAGAGTTGAATTGGCCTGAGGCATGCAAAAGTGTTACACAGTTCAAACTTTACTAATATCAAGTGTTTCTGTATCAATAAATTCAGTAAAGAATTTTTAGCCTTCTTAAAATGGCTTTGCCTCATGTTGTGACCAGAATGCTGTGTTAGGGTAAGCATTCCTTCCCTAACTGGAGGTTGAGACACTAGAACTCTAGAAAAAGCACCTGATAACATGGTGTGGGTGTGTAGTTTTAGGTTAACTCCTTGGAATATGGTCTGTCTAAAGGAACCTGCCTGGTTGATGATTTCTGAACCTTTGTGTGATGGAGTTGGGCGAGGTGTGTGTTGGAGCTGGCACACACAGCACTCCTCTAGATTCAATACAGCAGAATGTTTTAAGGGTGAATTCGTCCCTTTTCCTGGCTGTTAGACCTGGAGACAACAGCTAGCCAGAGTTTTCTGTACTTCTAGGAATTGTGTCTAAACCAAACAGGGGTTTGTTGGATGCATCCTGAACTGTGACTCCCCCTGTGCTGCTCCACTGCTTAATTAATGCAGGCTCTTCAGAGCTGCTGGGCAAGGCTTCCACTTGGGTAGTATTGGGAGTCATATTTTGGCTTCAGCTGTCATCAGAAACTGCTCATAATAGCAAATACAGCTGTTGCTAATGAAATCTATCTGTTAATCTTTATTCCAATAGCTGTTAATCTTTATTCCACAGGATAATTACCTCCGGGCTGGTTTTCTTCCTGTCACCTGTGTATCTGATAGACGTCCTTTGACCAGCTATAACACGAGGCTGGTTCAGTGTTAATGTTTTCCTCATGTGCTGGTTGCTGGAAAAAATATCCTTTTCCTCTCTGGAAAGCTCTGGATGTGTCACAGAAATGGTATTGAGTAAATTAAATTGATCAGACAAGGTTTATGTTCACTTTCTAGTAAAACATGGAGCATCACCGTTCCCTGGGAGGCAGTGATGAGCTCTTCAGGGGGCCTACTCCAGTGAAGTCTTTCTGCTGGGGCAGAAGTGATAGTTAAAAATTCAGTGAGGAAGAGGGTGGGAGGGGGAGAACACCACACCTGAAAAATAAAAGCAGATTTCCTTGCATCCTACTGGTGTAAAAAAGCACTTCCAGCAGCGGCTGGAAATGCTGAAGTGTGAGACACAAGCATTAATTTTCCTTCCTGGTGCCTAGGAGTTAACTGGAGGTTCTTGTTCCCAGCAGCACGCTCCTTTCCAACCAAATAAGATGTATTGATGCAAGAGTAAGGGGTCTGTCATCACTGGTGTTGTGTGATATCTCACAAATGTCCCATCTTGTCACGAAGGGGAGGTGAGGTCCAAGTGAAGATCTGCTTCTAAATAACTGTGTAGGTTGTGGAACTTGCCTCTTTGCGCTGGGATGGTGGTTCATCACCCTGTGGTTTGGCCACTGCTGTATCTGCTCATTTGGCCAAAGATCCCGTTCCCACAAAGTGCTAAGGGTGCTGATGACTTTCCTAAATACTGAGGCATGGTTTGAAGAGAGCATTTTTGGTTTATTTTCTTAGAAATAGGTTTTTGTGGAGCGGCTGTGTCAGCCTGTCTCCAGAGTTCAGCTCGTTCCGGAAAGAGGTGATCCGGGAGCAATCAGGCTGGAGGAACGCACAACTGAAGTCTTGGAGACTTCAACGATGATGTAACCAAACATAAGGTTGATGTAACCCAACTTAGGATGATGGAACCCGTGTTGTCTTTTCTAATGCACATGAAGGACGCGCTTCTGATGCACTTGATTTCTGGAACTGGAATGAAAAGCTGTCGTTTACCTGGAGCAATCGGCTCTCAGCCGCCAGTTTGTTATACGTAAAGGCTGGAGCAGATAATTGAGCTCAAAGCAACCTGTTTTGGGGTTGGGTGGCCACTAGAGGACACTCTGCTCAAAACCATGAGCTGGGGCCACGGGGGGAGCAGGGGAGGAATTCAAAGAACTTAGATTTTTGAAGTGCTGTCAGGGCAAACAAACAACAGACACAGAAAACCTGCAGTGAATGCCCTTTTATAGCTGGAGAAAAAAAATAATACAACTTTTACCATCTATAACATGAAATCTGTAAGTGAAACCCCAAAACCCCACGCTCTGTCCCCAAATGCTCAGGTGACACAGAACCTGAAGGGCGAGAAGGCTGGGGGGAGGTTTAAGTGTGGTTCTTGTTGGGGAGGGTTTTGTCACGTTAATTATGGTGTGGTTTGCAGGATAAAGCGACTGATGGAGGTTGATGGGGACCTTCATTCCATGGTCCAGGTGAGGTGGGATGGTGCTGGGCTGGGAATCCCTCAGGTCCTGCTGGATCTTAAGGAGCGTTAGTGCAGGAGCCTGTGCTGTAAAAACTTAAAACCCAAAGACGAGCTGTTTTCCCTCTGAGCTGCTCAATAACAGTAAAAGGTGATTAATGCGACTGGGACTGGGTCCTCCCTTCTACGTCTTGACTTTATCATCCCGTGGGAGAAACAGGTATTTCCTACAGTTCAAAACTCGGGTGGTTTCCTTATTTCATTGTTTCTTCATAAATCTGTAAAGGGTGAGTGTCAGGAGGATGGAGCCAGGCTCTTCTCAGTGACACCCAATGATAGGACAAGGGGTAATGGGTGCAAGCTGGAACAGAGGAGATTCCAGTTAAATATGAGGAAAAACTTCTTCCCAGTGAGAGTGACTGAACACTGGCAGGGGCTGCCCAGGGAGGTTGTGGAGTCTCCTTCTCTGGAGACATTCAAAACTCTGCTGGACGCGTTCCTGTGTGACCTGCTCTGGGTGTTCCTGCTCCAGCAGGGGGATTGGACTGGAGGAGCTTTCAAGGCCCCTTCCAATCCCTGAGATTCTGTGATTCCTCTCTTCACCCCTCAGTTGCTCGTACTTTCTTCAAAATCCTGATGTTTTTCCAAACGACATTCTTGCAGAAAGAAATGGTGCTGGCTTAAAGGTCTTTGCTACGAGTTGGCTTTTGCTCTGCCTAAGACACTTTACAGAATACAGCCAGGGGTTATTTTTTTGTCTTTATTTGCAGGTTATTTATCTCTTAGTGATCTCCCAGTTCTACAATCCCTTGGCTGTGGTGTTCCACGCTCCCCTCAAAGGTTGAAGGTCTATTTTTTTGCTGGATGTTGTAAGCACCCATGATGAGAGCCAGCCTCTACTCTAGAAGTCTTGCTGGCTGATAGATTTGACCAGCTGTTAGATAAGATTCTACCCTTGGTTTGCAGAGAGTGTTGCTGTGGCAAAAAATTTGGGACATAAAACCCACTTGACCCTGGGCCATCTGTGTCCTGGCTCAGCCCTGGGAGCGGGGAGGCATTTTGGGGTCATTTTCCATGAAGGTGCCTCCTGCAGGAGAAGGTGAGGAGTTAACTGGCTGTTCCAAATCAGCAAGGAGGCAAAAATAAAGGGAAAGGAAGAGTTTTGTTGTTCCAGCACCTCAGAGAGGGGAGGGACCGGTCTGATCCCGGGCGATGTGCAGGGAGGGGGGGGGGGGGGGGGGGTTGGACTGTCGCACTGCCTTAATTTAATTGCAAACACATGCTGATGAGTCCCCTCCTCCTCCTGGACCTCAGGGCTGGGAAACTTTGCTGGGTTTGGTTTTTTTTTCCCCTTTTTTTTTTGTCAGCTCCCTGCAGTTCAGAGTCGAGGGAAGTCCACTCCTGCAAACACCATGCTCAGCAGCCCTTCAGCTCTTCCAGGCTTTTTCTGCTTTCTCCTCTTGCCCAGCCTCTCCTGCTCCTGCCCCAGTCGCTGCCTCTGCTTCAGGACCACAGTAAGATGCATGCACCTGATGCTGGAAACCATCCCCGATATCCCACCCCAGACAAACATACTGTGAGTACCCGCTGCGTTTTGCTGCCCTTCTCACCTGCTTGTTCTTTAGAGGAAAGAAAAAGGCAAGGCCAAAGGCTTGCTTTTACCCCCCCCCCCCTTCTTTTTTTATCCCCTGCAGAATCATCTGTATCACAAACTGTTTCGTGCCAATAAAGCATGAAACAGAAACTGCTTCTTTTAGCATCAGTTGATTGTTAACTGGATAATATTTCATGAGAATAACGCCAGGGTGATCACCAGAAGGCAGTTTTGGAGAATCGAAGGTCACAAATGTTAAACTGAGCTTGTAGAAAGGTACTCAGTTTATGTTTGAGAAGGTTTTGGATTTGGGTTGGGGGAAGAGAGGAAATACTGCAGTTCAGTATTAAACTTCTGCCTGTACAGAAAACCCCCACTTTTCTAATCAATACAACCCAATTTCTTCCCTGGATTTTTAAGTACTGGTTTTCCAGTTTCTGCCTGAACTATGCAAGCCTTGTAAGACTTAAGGGTTTTTTGGAAAGCAACAGCTGGGTCAAAGTCACAGATTCCCTGAGAAATAAAGTACCTGTTGGAGAGGGAGCTCCTGGCTGAGCCCATGTGAACAGAAAACAGGGAGGAAAAGGGCATGTAAGGTTCAGAGCCTCCTAGAGAGCTCTTTCTGAAAGAATCACAGGGAAGATCTGGCTCTAAGGTAGTTAATTCAAAATTTAAAGGTGGCTTTAAGATGCAGTGATAAAATACTTCCCCTTGTGCTACTCTTAGCTGATCCCTTGGTTTGAAGGACCTTTTTTGTAAGTAGTAGGAAAGGCTTGTCAAAGATCTATCTTTACACTTATCATCCTTAAACTGCTGCTGACTGTAAAACTTTTCCAGTGCTGTTGGGGAAACTTTTCCCTGTGCCTGTAACAAACCAAATTTGATCTCGGCCACAACATCTCTACCAGTGTCCCTCTCTGAACCTCTCGCTGCGATTGCTAATGCATTTTCTCTGCTGGGAACCAAAGGAAGGGGGTGTGGGCAGGATGCTGGTGTTTGAGTTGCCCCCCAGATCTGCTGTGGTGGATGGCAACCACAGAGGTTCTGGCAATAGGGTCAGGCAGGGAAATGCCTCCACTTGCTCTGACTACCAGACCTGCGCTGTTGGGGAAACTGGTGGCCGCTGGGCTACTTGGGGTCACCCTGCCATGGGGCAGGTCAGAAGCTGGACTTGGTTTTGTCCTGGGCTGGTGATGGAGTAGTTATTCTACATTGTGAAACTGGGCAGAACTGTCTGGGCAGTGGTTATCCGCTCTTAGAGCGAGTTGCAGAGTCTGACCCACCAAATTGTCCCTGAAGTTTTCCCCTGCCTTGTTCCCCTCATCTTGAAATACTAAAATATTTAAAATACCCCTATACTGTTTGATTTTAGTTTATTTAACTTGCTTCTCCTCATTTAAACATGTATTTTATTGGGAGGAAAGCTTGTTTCATTGGCTGAACTGGGATATTTCTGGGCTTAATAAAACTTCATTTCTGTTCTCTGTTTGAAATGAGAACTGTCCTGTCACACATAGCCCTAGTGTTTCTGGTAGAGATTCCTTGAATTTGGGAAGTTTACTGTGGTCACCAACTTTTTGTCAGTGCTGGGAATGGTGGATTTCTACGTGCCCTTTGGCAGCAGCGCACTTCATTCTTGCTGTGCTTGTGTAAGAAAACTTTACTCTGATCCAGGGCTTGTCCTTGCAGCTTTAGTAAGGTTCTGGGTAGTATCTTCCTATAATGTAAGTGGCACTTAGTTGTCTTTAAAACTCAGTCTAGAAAGGTGACCACATTCCCCAGTGCAATGTAGAGAGTCACCCTCATTCCCTCTCCCCTGCTCTAACTTGTGTGCACCTACACTGCTTGTACATGGTCTGTGTTTTGCCTGGTTAAGTGATGGGAAAACTGGTTTAGTTGGTTTGACATGATAGCCACAGCCTTGAGTGGGAGACAGGGCTTTTAAAAGCTAACTAAAGGATGTAGATGTGAGATAGAAGAATAGTTCTATTCCAAAATGATTGCTTTTATAGAGCAGCATTTTTTAAGGAGATTTGTCTGGTTTTGTTGTTGTTGTTTTGTTTTTTTTTTTCTCTCTTTTAATGCTGCCTGCATAATTATAAGCAAAACTCATACTGATGAGCAGAGAATCTCCATAGATACAAAGCCATATGAGCCTTGTAAGTGTTTTCTGTTGGCAGATCAGGTGCTTTTGAATGGTGTGTGGCGAGGAAAAATCCTGACTTTCTGGCTATCTCAAAGATCTAATGTATGGAAATGCATTTCCCAGCCAGCATCCCATTGTAGCTGTTATAAATAGCATTTGAATAATTAAAGGTTTTTTTTCAATTGTGAAAGATCAAAGAATGCTCCTTAACCAAGCCCCTGACTACTCCAGCTTTTTGGTATGTTAATCTTTCTCCTGGGAGGACCCTTGTGTTAGAGTGAACGTTCAGAACGATAGCAGGAATAGTCTTGATCCTGCAATTATTCTGAGGAGAAAATGTGGGATTGTGATATTTCCCACATCTGCCCTTTGGTATGAGCAGGGCTGAGTCTGTGATGGTGGATACAAGCACTGATCCCAGGCTCCAGCCCGGGTCCCTCGTGGAGCAGCTGCAGTTTCCAGATGGAGTTTGCTTTGAAGTTGGGACTTTAGGACTTTCTGACCTCCAGGACTCCGTGCCACCTTCTCTCTAACAATCCTTGAAGAGTGGGGAAGTCTTGTAGATGGCACACGCTGTGCTTCGGCGAACCCCCTTGGCAGATGGCCCCCTCGGGGCTGTAGCCAGCTGGCGTAACGTAGAGCAGCCCATCTCCTTCTCTGAGCGATGCTGGGGTTGGCATGGAACCAGTTCCAGGATTGATGAGCTGTTACTGGCTCCTCTTGGGTCACCGTTTCCCTCCTCCCTTCCCAACCCCAGCTGGGTGCAGCTGAGGATCTGGCCCAATGTCTGCTTTTAGCAGGAGACTATTTATCTTTGGTAATGAAGTCTGTTCATTTCATCCCGAGCAGAGAATAGGGTGGCAGGAATGGCTGCACATGTACGGGTAAGTAAGCTATAAAAATTCATGGTGTATAACTGCAAACGTATTCTGGCTGCTGTCTCTTCAACTGGAACGTGATTATCCAGATGTGATCTGCTGGTTACCACTGGGATTGGAGCCGTTCTTCCCGCCAGCAGCCCAAAGAAGGGAACAGCTGTGGAGCAGAGACACAGAAAATTTCAATAGGTCTTTAACCTTCTCAGTCATTTGTTCTGCAGTGTGACATTTAAAACAATAAACTTTGAAATGTGTGGGCACGGGTAGAAGAAATCTATGGAAAGAAGTTCCCCTCTGGCTGGCAGCTAATGGATTGCAATCCAATTATCTCTGGGTTCTTCTCCTTTCTGCATTATGCAGAGCACATAATGAATGAGCCCTTCCAGAGCAGCCTCGCTGAGGGCACAAGCAAAGGCAGCGCAGTATCTGGGATCTGAACTCGTTTGCTGGCATGAACTGGAGGTGACCCAGTTGTTTGTGGGCCTGGTTGCTAATTGGGCAGGGGAAGCATGGCCAGCTTGGCAAGTTTTCTTTCCCTTCGTCGTTGTGCTGCTTGTCTGGTGGCCTCTTGCTTCCTTTCGTCCTCCCACAGGTCATTGCACTGCGGTGGGACAGGCTGTAGCTCTCCTGCTCTGGCTTAAGGAGCAGGGTTTTGAGAGAGAAGGAACTTTATACATTTGTTGGGGAGAAGGTTTACTGAGCAAGTGAGTTCTTGGAAAAGCTGTTCCCGCTGTGGTCCCTGTCGTGCGCTTTGGGTTGCAGAATGGATTACTCATTTCCTCTGCGTGTGATAGTCTTAGAGCAGCCATTAAACACACACCCACACGCTCTGGATGTGCCAGGTGTGAGCTCTTCCTGACTCCTCTTCCTCTAGGATTTAATCCTCATTAAACCTTTTAGAGGTGACCAGACTCTTCTGGATGTTCTGTTTCTAGTCCCTCCATCGGAAGGAAAGTGGGGAGGGAAGGTATTTTAACCATATTTTCCTTCCTAGAAGCATTCCAGCACCTTTTAATGAAAACATCCTAATTCTTGGGCATCGTAGCTACCTCAAGTGTTTAGAAACCAGTTCTCTTTAGAGAGCTTCATCATCTGGCTCCCACTTGGGAATCTGCATTTTCACTGAGCTCACCACATCCTTCTCCCCATCGGTGCACTTTTTCTTGTGCTCTTTTAAGGAGAAGTCGGTTCTTTTTTGGTGGAAGAACGTGTGTACATTCTGTGTAAGGACTTAAATGGATTTGCTGTTACGAAAAAAAGCTGACACTTGTGCTGGATGAGATTTGATATTAAAGAATGCCCCAGCAGTTCATTCGAGCTGGCACGGTGCTGATGCCTCTTGGACTGGATGAAGAAGACAGATGTATTTTTACACTGGGAAATTTTCTTCCACTCCCTCCGGATCAGGGCCAGAACACGCATCAGGAGGAGGGAAAGTTGTCTTCATTTCATGTGGGCAATATCTTGAATAGATGGTGCAAAGGGGGATAGGCATGAGGTTGAGTCCTGCTCCTTGCTCACACGAATGCCCAAGAATAGATTTGGCTGCTTTGATTAGGATCAGGCCCTAATCTCCATCCCCGCTGCTAATACGTAATAGCTCAAATTATCTAAGAGGGGTGACATCAACAGTTGGCTGTGTAATCTCCCTTATATGAATATGTGTCCAGGGCTGAAACTCTGTTTTGGAGACATTCTTTGCTGCTGCCTTTACTGCCAAGAGCTAAAGGAATGCTCTGTGGCTGTAGATGGAATGATTCCACCAGGGACAAAGCACCAGCAGGTGCCTCCTGCCCCAGCACTGCCTTTGGGGCCAGGCTGTGATGCACAACATTGATGCCAGCTCATGTTCACAGAAAAGACAGGACCAAATCAGCCTGGCACCTGGGCTGCTGAGTTGCCATCCTGCCCCAGCCCTTTTGAAAACCTGACCTCTGTTTGTGGGAGCAGGAATCTTTAAAAAGCTGGTTTCAGGAGCACCTGGAGGGTAATTGCTTGATTTCTTAATGAAAATCTAGTGTGCCCATCCCTAAACCTCGTAAATGTAAGCAGTGGGGCAGCACAGCAGAGAACAGCGGCCTGTTCTGCAGCGTGAGCCTCTCTGCGTCTGCTCGCTCTTCTTGTGTTTCAGCCATGATGGTGTAATCTGGTTAATTAGTGTTTCCATGCTGAACATATTTTCCTTCCTCTTCACTCCTCAAACAGTCAAATCTTGATGTCTGAAGCTGGTACACCCCAAAATAGCCAGCACTTGGAAGAACCCCCAGCCCTGAGCCCCCCCCTGCGGTCTCCTCATCTGTCTAACAGAGACGGCAACGCTCAGCTCTCCATGTAGGGGTTGGGAGGTGAAGGCTGTCATTTATTAAAGCCATTTGGGGGACTCGTGTGTGTGAGGGACATTCCTGAGGTGGGGAGCTGATGACAGTGGATCTGGAAGACTTCATTTCTATCTCAGTGAGGCTGTTTTCCCTTCCTGCCAGTTCTGGAGCTCTTTGGCAGGACAGGGAAACCTGCGGAGCCGACTCTGATGTTCTGCTGATAAGAGAAATGCTCCTCGTTCTGATAAATGCTCTGGCTCTTATATACACGGGAAACTTGACTTTAAAGTTGCACATGAGATGTCTTTCACACCCTCCCTTCCCCAGGAAATACTGGGAGGAACCTCGATGTCTTATCTCTGTAAATCCACCTTTAATCTCTGCCTCTTACTCACCAGGTCTGGGTGAAAGGGTCCGGAGGCGCCTGCAGCGTTGCTGTGTGTGATGTTTTTAAGCAAAAGGTGCTTCAGTGAAACAAACCCAGTAATTTCCATGAAACTGCAGTAAAATACCTCTTGTAGCTAATTATCTGCTTTGTTAACATAGCAATACATGGTGCCATAAAAGCCTAAATAGATTAAATAGAAGTGGAAGTTTCTTGTAAAAGCCATTGATTGCTTTATATGCTAATTGCTGTTAATTATTTAACACAAGGCTTTCAGGAATGATTGTTCTGATAGCAGCTGAGAGGCTCAGCAAGACTCAAGTGTCATTCTGTGAAGACCTGTTCCCTCATCCATTTACAGATTGGGGCACTTTTTACCAAAACCTTTGCCATGGGGTTAAGAGTTCCCAGAGCCAGCAAAGGTGAGTTATTTCAATAGCAGATTATCCAGCTGGGTTCCCCATCACGGCTACACTGCTTTGGGAAGGAGGGTTGGGTGGGAATTTCTGCTGAGCCAGTCAAGCTGGCATTGTCCAGAGGGATCAGTATTCCACGATGCAGAGTGGCTGCTCTCCCAGACCTCCAGGACCCTCCAGATGTGAAGGCAGAAAAGGCTCTGAGATGCTTTAGCAGCAGCTATTCCTTCAGCTCCTCCTGGAAACATGTCTTGTAATCCCAGACAGCTGGCTTGACAACCTGGGGGAGAGTTAAATGACAAGGGATTTTGTATATATTTCTCCCCCCCCAACACACACCACCACCTTTTGCTAATTCCAAGGTGGAAGGGAGCAGGCGGGAGAGAGGGACCCCAGCTGCTGGTCCACACAGCAGCTGGAACGGGCTGGCACAGGAGAAGGAATGTGGTGGGTCCCCGTAAAAAATGCACACTTGTTCGTGAAAAGAAACATAAAGTTTCCAGAGCAAATGGCCTGGGAAGAGAGAGAAAGCAGAGTTTCTGTGTGAGAGGGGACAAACTCTGCAGGGAACCTTCTCAGTCACACACACGAGCCAGGAACTTCCCAGAGCGGCACCCCTACGTGGTGCTCATTACTGGCTGTGCTTCAGGCTGGAGCAAGAGCTGAAGGAAAACACTATGGAGGAACCAAAGTCAATGTTGTGTTTTTACCTGCAGCAGTAAGGAGGAAGGCAGGGAGGGCTCCTCTCTGTCTCTGGGGGCTTTCTTTGCTCTGCAGGGACATCCACACAGGCTGCTGCTTCCTGCTGCCTTGGGTACAGGAAGCAAAATGGTCTGATCTGTCCTTCTGCCTCCAGGATTCACACTACCTAAGCCATCTAATGCCTGTCTCACTGCAATCCACCTGAGGGGTTTATTAGCCTTGCTTTTTAGAATAAAAAAAAAAAATGTATGTCTGAATCTGCAGTTTTAGTCAGTGAGTGTTTGCCCTTTTCTATTCAGCGAGATGTTCTGACCTAGTGAGTGTATCTGTGGCTAAATAAGCCACTTGAGTTCTTCTCACTGTCATGTTTTCTCAGCTTCAGATCGTTCCCATTGCTTTCCTCTGGGTTCTCTCCAGTTAATTCATGTCATTTCATGAAACAAAGTGCTCGGAGTAGACAGACTCTGTTTCAGATCCCTTTTCCTTTTTGTCTGTGGACAAAGCTGTAGCTGTTGTGTGATGGAGAGCAAACTGGAGAGCGAGCTTTCCAAAGGAGTGCAGGACAGCTGGGGTCTCACTTAAAGGTCTTACCTGGAATAGAAAACAGAAGAAAAATAATTTCATTGAAATTATAAGCTAAGTTTTGTTGTATGCTCCTTGAGGATGGTGCAGGGGAAAAGTTCCTGCAGGAAAGCAGATCCCCACCGCTCGCTCAGCAGCGGACACTGTAGGGAGACATCTCTCCATAGAATCATAGAATCATAGAATCATAGAATCATTTAGGTTGGAAGAGACCCCTGGGATCATCAAGTCCAACCATCAGCCCTACTCTACAAGTTCCCCCCTACACTAGATCTCTCAACACCACATCTAATCTGCTCTTAAACACAGTCAGGGAGGGTGACTCCACCACCTCCCTGGGCAGCTGATCCCACTGACTGACCACTCTCTCTGTGAAAAATTTTTTCCTAATGTCTAGCCTAACCCTACCCTGCTGCAGCTTGCAGCCATTCCCTCTTGTCCTGTCGCTCATTGCCCGTGAGAAGAGACCAGCACCAATATCTCTACAGTGCCCTTTCAAGCAGTTGTAGAGAGTGATGAGGTCTCCCCTCAGCCTCCTCTTCCTCAGACTAAACAACCCCAACTCCCTCAATCGATCCTCGTAAGCCTTGTTCTCCAGGCCTCTCACCAGCTTTGTTGCCCTCCTCTGTACTCGCTCCAGCACCTCGATATCTCCCTGAGCTTCTCTGCAGCTGAGAGATGGCCCAGCCAGGGGACAGCTGTGACACATCTGTTGGTGACACAGGGTCACTCCTGCCCAGGCTCTGCAGCCCAGGGTGGCTTTGTCAATCTCACAGGTGAAGAAACCCACTGCCTGGGAGGTAGGACTCACTTGGGGAACTTGAGTCCAGGTGGAAACTTCCACAGCAGCGTTTCCAAGGTGGTGTTTTCGGCAAATTACCTATAGTGAGACCAACCCTGGGGGCAGAGGAGCTTGTGGTTTAATTGTCTGGGTTTTCAGAGGCGTTTTCAGTCACCTGTGGTTCTGGGTTTTGCTTTTTGTTTCAGCTGTGGGAGCCGTGTGCTTATGTGTGAACGGCAGGATGGCAGTTGGCTTTGTTCATTAAAACAGTCTGATTTCCCCCCCGCTCCCCACCTCCTCCACCTGCAGCCCCTGACCCACAGTGATATTTTACACGTCGCTGCCTGCTTCCCGCTGCCTGCCACGAGCCTCAACAGCTTCAGCCTTGACCCCTGTGTATTTCTTCCATTTATTTGTTATGTTCCCTATTACCTGTAGCCAGCTGCCTGGACTAATTACACAGCTCTTTACAGCCCCCCCGGGGCAGGCAAAGTCGGTGTCTGTGCATTACAGTATATAAATCAAGTCTGCATTTCTTCACCTTCTTCCTTTTTTTTTCATGGGCTAGTCTTTCCTCATTTCCTTTTAATGAGGCCGTGGAGAACCCTCAGCACTCAGTGCTGTCACCTTTGCCAGCGGTTAATTGTATTTGGCTTTATGGTGCCAGCCATTGCCTTGAAAAATCCCCCCGGGGTATCCTCAAATTCCCATCCTCCGGGGAGAGGGGTATGTAACTTCCAACAAGAAGGGTGAGAACCACGTGTTTGGAGCAATCCAAGGAAAAACCAACACACCCCAAAACGCCAAAGGTAAAGTTACTGTTAAAAACCACAATCCCAAAGGGTGATCCTCGGGGACTGCAGTTTGCAGAGGACAAATGGTGCTTGTGATTCACAATTCCAACACTTTTATTCTTTCTGTGGAACATTTTTGAAGTCCTTCCTGCCCTCTAACTCTTCTCTGTACCAAACTTACCAGGAAGAAAGGGGACAGACCTCTCCCGAGTCTTCTTTCTCTCTCTCTGTTTGGAGTGGAAAAGTGACAGAAAAGAGAAAGCAGAACAGAAAAGAGAACTTCCACTGGCGTGTTTGCTGTTGCTTTTGGTGATAACAAAGGGGTAACGAGGCAGAGATTCAATATTTCAGTGTAACGTGAGTAAAGTCAGTGGAATGGGCTTTTGAATGAATTTGGTCAGTCAGTGGAATGGGCTGCCCAGGGAGGTGGTGGAGTCACCCTCCCTGACTGTGTTTCAGAGCAGATTGGATATGGTGTTGAGGGATCTGGTGTAGGGGAGAACTTGTAGAGTAGGGCTGATGGTTGGACTTGATGATCCCAGGGGCCTCTTCCAACCTAAATGATTCTATGATTCTATGAAAGTAAGAACACTGTGTGTTTTCTGCTTAAAAAGTAAAATCTAGGGGGAGGTTTTTAACACAAAATAACTACTCTTGCAAACTGTTAAGCTAAAGAAATATTACATCTTAAAGATAAAATCAGCTTTACTTACTGTGTATCCTCTTTGCCAGTACTCGCTCAGGGATGTTGCAGCCCCCGTGGATGCTCACTGTCAGCTTGAGTTTGCAGCTACCTGCATGAATGTACCTCTTTCTAATATTAACTTTATAAGAATGCAAATCTTGTTGATGTCTGTTCTAAATATAAGTGTTGAACTTGTAGCTATTTGCAGAATTCTCCTGCTCAAGTCTGCCTCCAAATGCTCTGCAATTTACCACCAGAACGATGGGCAATTCAGCAGATTCCCCTGTTTTTATCTCTTAAAGCAAATGCCCTTAAAAGGCTGCCTTAAAGGGAGAAATAGCTGTTTATCCTCTGAATGTGACAGATCAGGCAGAGTAGGAGGAGGGAAAAAAAAAAAGAAAAGCAGCTTTATTGTTGTGCTTTGGATAGAAACGAGGAGCAGAAAACCATTTGTCAGTCTTCTGCGAATTGTTATAATACAGTGGACCGTGGACGGTTCCAAATCAATGCACATTCCCTATAGAAGTGTTTCTACTTGGTTAACCGGGTTAAACCACTTAGCTCTTATTTTATTATCTCATTAGCAATCAAAAATCCATGTTTGGGGGCTCTGAGTCGATGTAGTTACATGGACAGCCCTTGAAATTTGCCAGAATCCCCTGGACTCCACTAATTCTAATTGAAGTTGGCACAAATTCGAAATGCAGGCAGCGATAAGCTGTGCTGATTCTTGGAGCACTGCAGAGCAGAATGTGAAATGCTTATTATATGAGGTTATTTGATCAGATTTAACCATTTTGGGGCAAAGATAATTTTGCTAGGGAGCTGAAAAAATGGGCCCACGTGATGATGTGCATTCCTCTACAAACCCGTAGGAGATGCAAGTGCAATCGCACGTCAACTTGGGCTATTGAGCAGCAAACCTTGTCCAGTGTTCGTGGAGAGGGTCACCTGGGTCCTTGTAGTCTCGTTTGCTATGAAATGAAAGTGAACTTTGTAAGCATAAGCTTGTCCTGGTTGTTGGCTGACATTGCAGATAAGAGTAGACCCCAGCCATAGTCCCCAACTCCTTCTCCACACCCTTCCCTGGTCCTTGTCTCTGTTTCTCCAGTTCACATAGAGCTGGGGTGACAGACTCTCCTACCAGCCCTCCTCCTCCCTCAGGTGTCACGATGCTGAGTGCTGGCTTGGTCGTGGTTCATGTCACAAGTGCAGTGATTGTATTTTCTGCTTCTAGGGATTTGCGCTTCAACCACATCAAGGAGATACAACCTGGAGCCTTCAGAAGACTGAAGAACCTCAACACACTGTAAGTTGCACCCAGTGATCCTGAAGTGAGGATAACTCTGTGTTGCTCACGTTACTGCTGTCCCCTGGAGTGGTTGACAGATGGCCTTGGTCTTTCAGTAATTTCAGCCAAGTTGTATGTATCAAACTAACGCTTCAACACTCCCCCTGTGCTCAGCACTGGTGAGGCCACACCTTGAGTATTGTGTCCAGATCTGGGCACCTCAACACAAGGGAGATATCGAGGTGCTGGAGCGAGTACAGAGGAGGGACATGGAGCTGGTAAGAGGCCTGGAGAACAAGGCTTATGAGGATGGATTGAGGGAGTTGGGATTGTTTAGTTTGAGGAAGAGGAGGCTGAGGGGAGACCTCATCACTCTCTACAACTGCTTGAAAGGGCATTGTAGAGAGATTGGTGCTGGTCTCTTCTCATGGGCAATAGCGATAGAAGGAGAGGGAATGGCTGCAAGCTGCAGCAGGGTAGGGTTAGGCTGGACATGAGGAAAAAAATTTTCCCAGAGAGAGTGGTCAGTCAGTGGAATCAGCTGCCCAGGGAGGGGGTGGAGTCCCCACCCCTGACTGTGTTTCAGAGTAGATGAGATGTGGTGTTGAGGGATCTGGTGTAGGGGAGAACTCGTAGAGTAGGGCTGATGGTTGGACTTGATGATCCCAAGGGTCTCTTCCAACCTAAATGATTCTATGATTCAAAATTCTCTCTGTTCCACCCTGGATCATCTTTGTTACCTTTTTTTTAATGCTTGTTTTACTAACTTTTATTTTGGCAATTAAGCTGTCTTTTTTAAAAAAAAATAAAAAAGAAAAATCCTGATACACACTGCCTGAGGATGCCTCAGCAGGTATGGCTTTAGAGTAGCTCATAAAAAGTTCTGGCCTGGGATCAGGATAGTGGAGGGAAGCATTAAAATCTTTTCCATTCCTTTCCATTCAGCCTGGAGAAGAGAAGGCTCTGGGGAGATCTTGGAGCCCTTTCCAGTGCCTAAAGGGGCTCCAGGAGAGATGGGGAAGGACTCTTGATCAGGGAGGGGAATGATGGGAAAGGGACAATGGTTTTAAACTGAAAGAGGGGAGATATAGATGTCAGGAAGAAATTCTTTGCTGCGAGGGTGGTGGGACCCTGTCCTAGGTTGCCCAGAGAAGTTGTGCCCCAGCAAGAAGCTGAAGGCCAGGTTGGATGGGGCTTTGAGCAACCTGGTCTAGGTGTCCCTGCCCAGGGCAGGGGGTTGGAACAAGATGATCTTTAAGATCCCTTTGAACCCAAACCATTCTGTGATTCTATGACCTGCTTGATGTGACTTTGAAGCGAAGGGGCATCCTTCCAAATGCCATGTCGTCCCTAAGCCCTGCTCTAGGATAAACACCCGCGTTTACCCTACTCAGGTAGTAATGGGAGTAGAAAAAGGTTCCTTCAGTCCTGCATCCCAGCCAGGGCAGGCCTGCTCCCATCGGTGTGATGTACTATAACAAGCTTCTCACTCTGCTCAAAGGCAGTAGGCTGAGGGTTTGAAGACAGATAGGAGTAGTACATCCTCTCTGTGTGGCCAAGAAGTTGAAAACAAACCAGCTCCCAAATGAGGAACAGAAGCTGTGTCAGCACAGCCCTGTGCTGGATGTAATTGGCTTGTTGAGACTCAGATCTGATTATCTGAGCTGTAACATGGCGCTAACAGCTATAGGATTTCCAGGTCCAAGCTCAAATCTCTCTGTGAGGCAAACCAGCTTGCTTGGGAACCTGTGTGACATGCCAGGCATTCCCTGGGTCTGTAACTTAAGAGTCCCAAATGACAAGACAAAGTCCAGACTGTTTTTTTTTGTGTCTGTCTTTGAGAGCTCTGAAGTCCCTGATCCTGTAAAGACACCAGTGCTGAAAGAAGGAAGACCCGGGCAATGAGGCATTCAGTCATTTGTAAGAAGTTGTAGAAAGAGTGGGAATCCAGCAGGGCTTTATCATGGAGACCTGTTCAATAGCTATCTTTTAAAAACCAACATTTGCTAAAGATCGTTCCCCTGGGTGTGTGGGACTGATTGGCCAAACCGTGCCTGGATGATTTGAAGTACCCTGGTGCTCACAGCCCTGGTAGAGAGGTAGAAAACTCTATTGCCAATGATGCTGTGCACCCAGAGCACAAGAACAGCCCATGTTAGGCCATGGAGCACCACGTGGTACTTCATTACCAAAAATACTAGAGAGAAAGGAGACTTTGGGTGGATTTCTGTCATTGGAGATAGGGTGATAAATGTGTATAAATATCTAGAGAGAAAGTAGAGTCTGAGTCTGTAGGGTTTTACCATATCACAAAGCTCTGCTGAGGCATCTTGATCTCCAGATCTGCTCTTCCACCCCTGGAGCTCTCCTGAGTTGAGAAGACGGTTCCAAGTGATGTCATCCCTGTGTGATGCAGACAGATGTTTGGCAGGCAGCTCGGCAGGACCGCCAGGCTAGTTTCAGCTGAACCCTGGGGAATCTGAGGATGCTGGCAGGGCTTCACTTGGAGGAATGCTCCACCCAACCTGTGGAGCTTTGTGAGAGAGCCTGGTTCTGCCCAGCCAGTGCCTGGGTCTGGGCAGTTCCCTCACATCTGCAAGACTTCTGCTTCTCTCTCTCCGACTCATGCCTCTCTGCTTAAAGCTAGATCCAGACACACAGCCTGGCTGAGATGGAAAATCCTGTCTAAAATACCTGTTTATGCTCCATGAGTTTGTCCAAGTCTTTTTGTTTTCTGTCTCCACACCCCTCCTGGAAGGGGACCTTGGGAACACCAAGTCCATGAATGGATACTAAAGAGAACAGGCACGAATGTACCCCCCTAATATGCTTAACCTGGTGATTATGGGTGCTGGGGCAGTTAGTACTGTCCTGTGGTGGTATTCCATCAGAGCTGGAATACTGGACTAAGTGAAACACCGCTCTAACTAAATGCTGCATTTTTATATGTGAATTCTGAAAATCAACTGGTTTTGCAAAGGAAACCTTTGCATTTAGATAGTGCTTCCTATGCTTGGTTGTATTTCCAGGTTGAGCCAGCAAATTGGAAAAATCAGTTGTTCTCACCCTTGTAGTAGTTAACTCTCATGGATGAGGAGCTTGATAACTGAATGAACCAACATCAGACCTTGCACCCCTACAGCAATTTTCTCTCCAGGAACCTTGGTTTGTCCAATTCCAGCTTCAAAACTGATAAGAGTTGGAGAATTTGCTGATGTTTCTTAGACGGTAAACTTTTGCCTGAGGACTCCTATAGGTCTTGGAGTGATAAAGAGAATAAATCCTTTAAAATCCCTAAGAGACTTGCTGGGAAAGTTTGGCCAGACTATTTGAAGCAAGAGGTTTGGAGGGCAGAATAGCTCAGGTTCCATCTGCAGAGCTCTGAGCTTGCAGCTTTCTGCTGTGGGACTTAAATAAATGTTCTTTAAGCAAAAGTAAATGCTTTTAGAACAGCCTTTTCCTGCAGTGCTTTGGCCTGGCAGAGGAAGGGCAGCAGATTCTGGTGAAGCTTCTGTTCTGCACCTCCTTTTGGGGAGGGTGGCTGTACTATGTCCAAGTTTGACAGTTTATAAACCACCCTGATAAGGAAACCTTTGTAGTCTGCGTTGGATGCGGGGAGGTGGGCTGGGAGACTGACTGAAGTGGAGCCTGCTGTGAATGTTTGGTGAGGCTTTCTTGACAGCTCAAACCTTCCCCTGGCTCTCTTCTCTTCTCTCCTCTCCCTGGTGTGGGAGATTTGATAAAGCACAGAGCACTGCTTTAAAATGACAAACCCTGTTTGCCTGTGGAAGAGAGAGATAATGCTCATTTTATTTTCCTGGCTGAGGACTCCTGGTGCAGCACCACAGGTAATGAGCAATTGTCCTAAATTTTGCACCACAGGGGGCTCACTTGTCGTCTCTCTGCAGTGTTCTGTGCATTGGAGAAGTTCTCTTGGGCTAAAGGTCTTAGAGTTGAAGGCTTCCTCATCCTTTCCTTGCCCCTTTGCTCCCATGCAGGTGTTGGTGTCAGCATCTCCTTTGCATATTTTTAAGCCATTAATCCGTCCCCTTGGTAAAAAGAAATAGGGAAAAATAGAGTATCAGGGAGAAGGAGGAGGTGGAAAAATCTTCTGTGCCATCAAATACCCACCGCTCCTCGGCAGATGTTTGGCTTGAGTTTGCCAACACCAGCCACACTTAGCCCAGTATTAGCTCACAGCAGATGGAGGACAGCAAACACATTGCTGCCAGCCCGTGGTGAGGCAGCACAGCATCTCATTGCGTTCCAGTTTTTGCTCCTTTAGGTCATCTTTGGGTGGGGATGGATGACAACACCCCCGCATGACTGTCCCCTTACACGCTCCCACAGCAGGTCAGCACCCTGCCCCATTGAGCCAACTGGTCGATTGCTGTATTTTCAAACCAAGGCCATCACAACCAAATGGTTGCTGCTATTTGAGTCTCTCTTGCACAGTCCATAGAAATGTCCAGCCCTGGGACATTAACTTCCCCAGTATGTATTTTGTTCTGCCTGTGACACGGGCACCCTGGAGAATCGGGACTGTGTGGAGACCACATCATGGTATGTGCTTCTGCTTCTACCTTTGTCCCGTCAACGTCCTTCCTCACATCGTATTTCTCTTTGTGCTGAGTCAAGAGGGAAAGGCACTTCTGGTGAGGGCTGCAGCTCTGCTTTAGATGCTGCTGGTAAAGGGTTTCAGGGTGAAGGACAAGAGTAATGTGGAGGCTCTGTCTTGAATGCTGTAGTAGCTCTTGAGAGAACGTGTTCCTGCCAGCAAGGAGGAGGTGTCGGAGCTTGCTTGGATCTCAGAATAAAAGTTTCCCCCTTGAATGTGGGAAATGGCTTTCCCAGATCATTCTGTCAACACGGGAGAATGCATGGCTGAACACTAAATACACTTCTTCTCCCCCTTTACGTACTCTGTGTGATGATTTCTATTAATGGTAGGAAGAAAATAAACCAACCCTAGCTGTTATGTCACTGCGACTGTAGCATGTGGTTTTGCAAACGCAAAGAGGAAGCAGTATGCATTTTGAGTCTGAGTTCTGTACTGTCACATCATTTAAGACATTCTTCAAAACAGAAAACGACTCATTTAATGCAACTTAAGCCTGTGCCTGGCAGCCCAGAGAGAGGGTGGGGAAGGAGAAGGCAGGGGCGGTCAGGACGTAAAACCTAAAGGAAACTGAATGGAAAACGTTCTTTCAGTGAATCTGGGCCAGATCTCATGGTGCTTGTATATCTCAAACCTCCCAGAAGACTTCTTTCAGGAATTGTGAATTGTGTGATTGAGTCCACCTACTCCTTTGGTGCCCAGTTCACCAGCTGGCACGAAGGGAAATGCCACACCATTCTGCTGTCTTTTGAAAGCCCCAGGAAACATACTTCTGATACTTCCAATTCAGCTTGTTTTGCTAAAGGGTATACTTAAGACATGCATCAATAATGATCTTTCCTGCTTTTGTCTGTCAGAGCATTTATTCCCAGCAGATCTTGTTAGCAGGAGATCTCAGCATTCAGTCCTCTGACGTTAGCAGGAATTTGGGCAGTTTGCTATGGATTGCAGTCGGGATCAATATCCAGGTCATGCCAGGATTTTGCACAGTTCTCTGCCTGGGTGAACTGCCCGGGAGTTGAGAGCAGGCAGCTGTGCTCGAGCCATTTAAAGTCTTTCTAGGAGCCAGATGTGCTCTCTTGTCTCTGGATTTCTCTGAAAGCAGCGTTTTGGAATATGTGGGCTATGATGGACTTCATAAAGTATCTCACTTCTGAGTGTTTTCCAGAACATGTCCTTTTATTACAATGGGGAATCCTGAGACAGGAAACAGAGATGGCTTCTTCCATACGCTTTTTAACCTTTCATCGGTCAAGGAACACGTGTTTAAGTATCAGACGATGAGATAAGAGGCTTGAGCACTGCATGCCATCTGAACTTCCAGAATTTGTCTCATTTGGCTGGGATCACTGATTACATCCCCTTGAACTGTCCTAAATAGCCAAGACAAAAAAACAAAACAAACCAAAACAATGGACTAGGTTAATGCTGTGAAATAGCACCAAGACGCAGTCAGACCATGTGTTACGATTTGAAAGCCCCCCCTGAACTTCAGTCCTGGTCCAGACTCATTGCATTAAAGATAAAGGGTCACAAAGGACTGCAGACCATCGTGGTGTCACCCTGCCTCCAGGATGTCACCTGGTCATCTTCTCCTGCCCCCTGTGAAGTGATGCTGGTTGCCCTGGCAGGGTGCTCGCTTCTGTGGGAATGACATGGGAGCTGACACCCATCTGTCAGCCCATGTGGCATCCTCAGAAGTAGAGCCAAGGGCCAGAGAACAAGCTGCCTCTGTCTTCCCCTGGCTGAAGATGAAAGCGGGCAGGGGAGGAAGCGTGCACGGTTGGTGCCTGCGTTTTCTTTGTCCTGTGGGTAAATAGACAAAAAACCTCTCCCGTGCCACTCTCAAGCAGTTATTTCCAGTCCTTGGGTGTTCAGTCCTCAAATAAACCTTTGGGTTGGTGTTCAGGGGCCGTATTTCCACTCTGCATATCTGGCTGTCAAAGCGGGAGCGTGTCTTCCAAGGGCTTGACATCATTTTTGCATCCTTATGAGCGAAATCGGGTTGTTTAACCTCAGCCATGTGTATTGAGCCATTGGTTCCAGCTGTGCAGAAGCTTTCCAGGAACTTTCTGCCTTAACCTCATCCAGCTGCTTGTCCACATCCCTGGCAACATGCAGTTGTGGCATCCACGTCTATGGTGGCAAGGTGGCCAGTCAAAAGAGGATGGGCAAATCAAGGGTAGTCAGATTTTTCTGAAGCCCTTATTGTTCTGACTTCCAAGGGTTTCTTTGCACTTGAGTTTCTTCAAATGTGCCTTTTGGACCTTTGATGTAGTACTTTGCCTGAGAACAAGGTGGTGCAAAGTTGGTGTGACTCAGGTGCCTGGTGGTAACCTGGGAAGCTGATGTAATGTGTTTTCGGCACCTTTTATCTTTGCATCCCTGAGGCATTTGATTTTACCTTCTTTTCTCACACATTTTCTTCCATTTTTTTTTCCCATGACTCTGGCTTTTTTCTCCATCCTTTACCTGCACAAACTGTTCTTCCCAGGAAGGTTCCTTTCCTTGTAGTACCAGAGGTCCTATTTTTGTCCAGCCAAGCGGGACTGAAGATTGGGCTTTACTGCTGGGAAAGTGCTGAACTGTCTCCTCCCCTGCTGCCTGGTGGCAGAGTGTTACTGAGGAGCATGGCCATGACAAAAAGGGGCTTGTGAAAAAGAAAATGCACATCCAATGCCTGTGTTGGATTTGACCCAACATTGTAAGGTCTGGCTGCTTGCAGAGGGAATAGCAGCTTTTCCTACAAGCCTAGGAAAACAAATCCATACAGTTCACGGCCGCGGCTCTCCTCTCCATCCACATCTCCATCTAGGAATTTTAAAACCAAGTGTGGGTGGTGCAATGCCTGCTCTGAGCTGTTGGGCTGTCAGCTCCACCGGCTCTATGCCCGCAGAGAGGTTTGCCAGATGGGAACACCAGTGGGACAGCCTGGTGAAGGAGGACCCGCAGGAGTGCGGTTGGGCAGCCACGGTGAATAGTCAAATGTTGTCTATTACGGAGCTATTTATAAGTGATTTATTTCGTTTCCTCGGTGTCGGGCTTGGCAGTGGGTGCAGAAGAGGGTTTTGTAACGTTCAGCTGTGTGGTTACGACAAGGTTGAGCTGTGTTTCTGGTCGTGGGCACCGGCCAGCGTTTGCAGGCACAGTCATGGCAACTGCACACACAAGTCGGAGACCGCTTGCCAATGCGATGCTCTCCGTAGGTTTTGTATTAAAATCTGGCAGAACGTTCTCTAGTTTGAAAGAGGCTGCCTCTGAATAGCCTCCTGAGTCCAGTTCTGGGCACCTCAGCACAAGAGACATCTGGAGGGGCTGGAGTGAGTGTAGAGGATGGCAATGAGACTGGTGAAAGGCCTGGAGAATAAATCTTACGAGGAACAGTTGAGGGAGCTGGGACTGTTTAGTTTGAGGAAGAGGAGGCTGAGGGGAGACCTCATCACTCTCTACAACTGCTTGAAAGGGCATTGTAGAGAGGTTGGTGCTGGTCTCTTCTCACAGGCAATTAGTGATAGAAGGAGAGGGAATGGCTGCAAGCTGCAGCAGGGTAGGGTTGGGCTGGACATGAGGAAAGGATTCTTCCCAGCAAGAGTGGTCAGAGCCTGGAATGGGCTGCCCAGGGAGGTGGTGGAGTCCCCATCCCTGACTGTGTTTAAGAGTAGATGAGATGTGGTGTTGGGGGATCTGGTGTAGGGGAGAACTTTGTAGAGTGGGGCTGATGGTTGGACTTGATGATCCCAAGGGTCTTTTCCAACCAAAATTATTCTATGATTCTATTTATTTTTCCTTTGTACATGTTTGTATACAAAGTGACCGGAACAAAGCCTTACCGTTTACAACTCCTAGACCTCCGCTGATGTTTTAACTGAACTGATGTTTTAAACTGTGTTTGTGCTCTTAAAAGCTGGCTCTGAGTGCCCCTGCTCACATGTTGAACACAACCAGGGACCTTTGAAAACCATTGCCGTTGTACAAGAGTGGGAGCAGTGATTTAATTTCCCCCTCCCCTCCAGCTCCTCCAGCCTGTCTCCCTTCCCCTCATCCTTTCCTGGCCAAAGCTGTAGCTTTGGCTGAAAACCGCTGTAGCAAAAGGTAAAGAAAAGCTTTTAAACATTGTACATATTGGAAGCACTTGGCACCTTTGGGCAAGAAACCTTCTCACTGAGTTAGCTGGGGTGAGTATCCACCTGGGGCTCAGGACATTTCACTGGGCATCCAGGAACAGAAATGCCACGAGTCTCGCACGTGCTGAATTCACCGGTTGTGTTTTCCTTCCTTGATTTGAACAGGCTGCTGAACAACAATCAAATAAAACAAATTGTGAGAAGATCCTTTGAAGATCTGGAGAACCTGAAATACCTGTGAGTTGGTAGCTCAGTAATTTCATAGCCTCTTTGAAATTTAATGACCCGCTTCTAATGTTTGCCAGTCAAGGACGTATTTTACGTGCTCAGAGTCTCTGGATGTTCATGTCACTGCTATAAAGCATTGCCCTTGAATCCAGTCAGCAAGCTCTTTCCTGTGTCCTGCTTGGTTGGCCTAATGCTTTTTTTCTTTCTCTCTCCCCTTTTTGAAAGCTACCTTTATAAAAATGAAATTCAGAGCATCCAGCAACAGGCCTTCAACGGGCTCCGGTCTCTGGAACAGCTGTAAGTACAAACGAGCCTCGTCTGCTGCCGAACGTGATGTGAGTAAGAGCTGACGTATGGGCTCCTCTAACCCCAGTGCTGTGTTTCCAGCAGTGGAGAGTACCAGATGCTTAGCAAGGAGTAGGATGAGGCGTCCACTCTTTTATCATCCAGCTTTCCAAAGGCTTCACTGGCTTCATCTGAAAACAGCTGGTCCCAGTACTGATTGTGGTTGGTTAATGCTGAGGTCTCCTTCCTGCTGACGTCCCGTATGTTTTCTCTTGATCCTAAACCTCTGGAGCATAGGAAGAGCCCAGCTGGGCTTCTGATTCCCTTTTGGTCCAAGGGCCTTAGGGTGGGAGGAGACAGGGGTCTGTAGGATGGCTTGAAGCAGCTGGGCTGCTGTGTGTATGTCTGCTAGGATTCCTGGAGCAGGAGCTGGCCCTTTTCTTGGACTGAGGCTGCTGGTTGAGTTTCTTACCCAAAGCTTCGCTGAAAACGGATGGATGATGGGCAAAGCTGAGAGCTGGGGCAGCGGGGTGTTTGTGGGAGCGATGGTGGTGCTTACATGCTGTAAAAGCATCTGAAAACTGCAACAGGGGGAACACAATGGATCCAAACATAGTAATGACCTTCCCTCCAAGCTGCCCAGCTCTCGGGGATGAAAGGAGCCTCCCATGTTTTCCCAGCAGCTGGATCCCATCGCAGTGACACTCTGGCAATCCTTATTTGCTCCCCTCCAGTGTATTGCAAATCTGTGCTGTTTATTCAATCCAAGGGGTTTGGGTTTTTTTGACTCTTTGTGTTCCACGCTCAAGGTGAAACGGGAAGATTGAGGTCTGACCCTTCTAAAGCATCTTGCTAGACTGGGGTTGGATTTCTCATGCTGGGGTCAGGATATATTGTGTGTAAATACCTGTGTACATATGGAGGGAGTGTGAGCTGTGTACATATGGGGAGTGTGAGCACGGATGTTTGAAGTATAGGATTTATTTGTGTCACTGGAGAACGGGGACCGAAGGTGAAACTGTTCTGATTCATGGGTTGTGCCAAATGACAGCGTTTATAAGGCTGGAATGTAACTAAGGATTGTGCTGGAAAAGGAATAGGATTCAGCTTGTTCTCCAGAAGTGGATGGAGTGTAATGGGAAGTTTCAGGCAAGTTTAATAATAGGTGTGCTACCAGCCTCGTGTGCAGGGTGGTTTTTCATCAGCTGGCTCAGCAGAGGTGCCTGGAGAACACAGAGTAAGCAGATACCGGCTCAGCACTGCTTAGAGAGATGATGCTGGCCACAGTCAGATTTTAACAATAAGCATTCCAGACTTGATGTCACAAATGGAAGGAAAAAAAAAAACAAACCAAAAACCAAAATCCCAAACCACCAAAACTACAAAACCAACAAACAACCCGCTCTAAGTCCCATCTGTTTTCAATCCCAGGCAGGAATGATTCCAAAAGAATTAGCTTTGCTCAAATCCTACCCCGTTTTCCTGCGCCCCACAAGCCAGCTTGTCAAGGAAGAGTAAAACCCGACTGATGGAGGGTATCAGATGCTTTCCTCGGGGCCCAGAGCCCAGACTGGAGACATCTGAGACGTATTAAAGCACAAATGTCTCCCCTCCACTGCAGAATCGGAGTCACCGTCGCTGGGTTTGCGCTCCGATGGTGGACCATTTGTCATGGATCCTTCCATTACAAATCAACCAACCATGTGGTGGCTCAGGCAACTATTTCTCAATGCACTCAGCTACAGCAGCAGAACGAGCATTTTGGACCCCGTGATTAATCCGTGTCTGCTGCCAAAATTTATGCCTGTGTAAAATAAAGGGGAAGAGTTTAGGCAGCTTTGAAACCATACCCAAAGGCATGTAACGGTCAGGGACGTGTCAGTTTGGCCAGTGGATGTCACATAATGGGAACAGGGAGCTTCAGGTATCGCAGTATCATAGAATCATAGAAAGAATCATTTAGGTTGGAAGAGACCCTTGGGATCATCAAGTCCAACCATCAGCCCTACTCTACGAGTTCTCCCCTACATCAGATCCCTCAACACCACATCCAATCTACTCTTAAACACAGTCAGGGATGGGGACTTCACCCCCTCCCTGGGCAGCTGATTCCACTGACTGACCACTCTTTCCAGCCTAACCCTACCCTGCTGCAGCTTGCAGCCATTCCCTCTCCTTCTATCGCTCATTGCCCGTGAGAAGAGACCAGCACCAGCCTCTCTCCAATGCCCTTTCAAGCAGTTGTAGAGAGTGATGAGGTCTCCCCTCAGCCTCCTCTTCCTCAAACTAAACAACCCCAACTCCCTCAATCGATCCTCATAAGCCTTATTCTCCAGGCTGTTCACCAGTTTCGTTGCCCTCCTCTGTACTCCAGCACCTCCAGATCTCTCTTGTGCTGAGGTGCCCAGAACTGGACACAAGACTCAAGGTGTGGCCTCACCAGTGCTGAGTACAGGGGGAACAGTATGTTGCTCTGCAGACTCCAGGTTTTCTTTGCAGATGGCCAGGGGTGACATGGGGCAGTGAAGATGGTCTCCTAGGCCTCTGGAATAGCAGGTCACACGAGATTTTAGTGGAACTAAAAACATTAACCTGTATTAGCAAGAACTGGGCTTTTCACATTCATGTGCCATTTAGATCCAAGTGTTCCAGCTTGGAACTGCTCCATCTCTGTCTTTGGAGACTCCCTTCCCTCCACAAAAACAACCCAATGGCAGTTGTTTCTGCTCTTGCTGGGAGCTCCTGTTAGAATCACAGGCACCTGCAGGCTGGAAGAGAACTTTGGATATCTCCAGCCCAACCTTCAGCAACAAGTAGGACCAATTTCAACATTTTATCAGGTTGTTCAGGGGCTTTTTCTACCCATTCATTCTCAGCAAACTCATGATCCCACTCAGAAGCGTTGCAATTCTGCGGCTGGGAACAAGTCCTTTGTAGTAAGGCTATTTATGCCTGCCTTCCTCCCCGAACATCCATCATGTGTGAGGGAATGTTAAGACACTGGGGGATCCTGTACATTGCTCAGACTCTCCATGGGCAGCAGCTTCATCCTGACCCTTAACAGTGCAACAGGCACAGTGCTGGTGGTGGTCTTGGGCTTCAGGGAAGAGCAAATCTTCCCTCCTTTCTCTGTGTGCTTCAGTTTATGAACAGAAAGAGTAAATAATGGACAGAATGGGGAAAAAACAGTGTTGGCTCCTATGTTTGCAGGTGGAAAGTGGAGATGTTAAAGTGAACACTGGCTTCTCCACGTCTGCCCTGTGGCGTGTGGTGACCAACTGGTGGGTGCTGGTGGATTGGTCTGAAATGATCTTCTGGCTTTTAAATTGCGATCTGTAACCCCGTCCTTTGTGATGTTCTTCTGTGTGGCAGCTACCTGCATTTCAACAACCTGGAAAGTCTGGAGCTGGAGACTTTCAGTGACCTGCCAAAACTTGAAAGGCTGTAAGTAAAGATGGGACCTTTCTTGTGAGTGAGGGGGTGAGGAGAAGGGGGAAAACCCCTTCGTTTCGTGTAGCCATTTTGGTAGCACAGAGAGTGATCTTCAAAATGGAGGGAAATGCAAGAAGCAGCCTCCTTGAAAAAAGATTTTACCTTATTTGCCAAGTAGAAGGGTTGCTGAGAATATGAAGGGAATTTCCCATCTTATGTTATATGCATGCTTCCACCTAAAGAGGGGTAAATCTGCAGAAAGCCCAAGGGCTGGCCAAGCCAATTGCAATTTTACTCAAATAAATGACGATAAAGTCAACATTAGTCACCATTGGGCAGATGTACGAAATAAGAGGGTGGAAAAGGAATAAAGTCAGAAGAAATTCTAAAAAGAAAACCACACATCCTTCTCCAAAGCTGTTAGGAAACGAAGCCCTGTGTCTCCTGCTTGCCAGGATTGCTCCTAATAGTAATGTAGCCACTAGGAGAAAAGTTTTCCTGGTGGTTCCCACTCCGTGATGGAACCAACAGACCCTTCAGTGCTGCACGGAACTGTGCCTTACGTCTGTACAGGAGAGGAAAATAAAATCATGGGATCTAAACAGCATTAGGAAACTTCAGCCCTGGATCTGCACACCGTGGCTGATCTCAGGCTCTGCGTTTGATCCAAGATAAATTCTGGATCTCAGTTTTAGAGGAAGGTTTGTCAGCATCCAGCTAGGCTGAACTCACGCGTACACGTGTGTATGCAGACGTTTGCACGAGAGCCCTACTGCTTTTGTGTTTCTTTCCTCTTCCACCACCTGCAAAAATTGCTTCCTATCTCTTGTCCATGGTCTCTTTAGATGGTTTTAGATGTAACAAAATTTCCCCCTCCATTATGGGAATGGGGAGTTAATTATCCCATCTTGGTACCCACTGCATTTCAGTGCAATCCGTGGTTGTTTTTAGTCTTATCTGTGGGCTGGAACGACGCTGGAAGTGAGAATTGGCCTCACCTTTTTCAGAGATAAGCCCAGCTGAGGCTGATGTTGTCTGCATCAGATTTGCTCATGGATTTGGGTTTAATAACTACATTTTGGTCGAGGGTGTGAGTTGTCTGGTGTTTTCTGCTGGAGCTTTACTTCAACAGCTGCCTTTGGAAAATTGCTGTGTCTTCGGGGGGGGGGCGGGGAGAGGAAAGAAAAGGTCCCTTCTAAACTGGAGCTGACCCAGGCACCAAAAAAACCCACAGGGTGGGTCCCGCCTGTGGGGATTTTGTGCCCTTTCTCCTCCCTTCGCAGAGCACGAGGCAGATTAAGGTTCCAGTTTAAACCAGTTACATCACGTTTTTTGAGTCACCATTTCCGTTCCACACCCCGCTCTCCGCTTTGCTGCGTGGCATTGCACTTGCAAGTGAAGGACTTCCCTGTAGCTCATGGAAACAAACACAATACGTTTGAAATCCAGGCTCCAGTTTGACCAGCAGACTTTGTGGCAAAGCTGAGTTTTGACCTGGGACGTTACCGTCCGCGTAGGGCAAATTCTGAATAATCTCTTGGCCTGGGTTTTCCCGTTGCAGATTCTTGCACAACAACAAGATCTCCAGGATTCATCCAGGGACGTTCTCTCAACTGGAATCCCTCAAACGGCTGTAAGTGAAAAACATTGCCTGCAAAGAGGAACTGTTTATCTTTGCTCAGATGGCCAGGACCTGAGGAAAAATGTGCCTGGCTGGCAAAGCTTTTAGTTGTTACACTTCTAAGGCCACTGCTAAGTTTACAAAACAGTTTTGATTGGACATGAGAGCTCATTTAACCAGTTAGTGGTTTCTTCACGTTAGTGTCTAATTATAATCTAACTATAACCTTCTTACAGCTCAAAAATGCCACAGGCGTGAACATTCCTGGAAAGTCCTCACCACCACAGCTGTCCTACACCGTTTGAACCCATAAAACATCCCTCAAAAATGTAAAAATAGGGCGTCCAGTCACAGATACAACCTCAGTCATGTCTTCAGATCAGTATCTAACAGGGAAGGAAAAGTCATAGTCATAAAAAAAAAGGGGGGATGGGGGTGGTGTTCCTAGAGATTGAAGACACTCAGAGGGGCGCCGAGGTGCATGATTCTTATCCCATGTAGGAATGCCCTGGTGTATTATTCCCACATAACCTGGCTGCCTCTTAAGCCTACTTTTTGCTTGCTTAAACCCCCCCAGAGCTTTGCTTTGTTTGTCTTTTATGATCCCTGGAAATAAGTTCTATGACGTGTTTTTGGGGGAAAAGCAAAAACTAAAGAATTTTGGTGTTCTGCCATGGTTTTGAACTACAAGAGAATAATGTGTTTCTCACTGCAGCCCTCTGTGATTTCTGCAAGCAGGTAAAATTCTTCCCTTTTCTTTAACAGGGAATAACTTGTGAAATGTTGTCTGTACGTGTCAGAGAAGAAGGTGGGCTGTCTATGAAATGCTCTATCACGCCTGTGTGTGAAATCTCACATTCTCAGGTGTTTTTCCCTGAAGCATTAGACCTTTATGCCATGGTTTGGGTTTTTTTTTTGTTTGGGTTTTTTTTTCCAATGGCCCTGGCCCATCTCCTGTAAAAGTGTCAGTGGGGAAGGAAGCATCACCTAATCCCCTATAATCTTTATTTATCCTTGTGCATTGCGCTGCACATGGGGAGGAGGTCAG
This sequence comes from Jacana jacana, assembly GCA_013400555.1. Lineage (NCBI taxonomy): Eukaryota > Metazoa > Chordata > Aves > Charadriiformes > Jacanidae > Jacana > Jacana jacana. The sequence continues at coordinate 388,344 of VZTM01006227.1, read as the reverse complement.
TAGAGGGAAAAGCACAAGTGCACTGGGAGGTCACTGGTGCTCTGTTCAGCACAGTTCAGGGCTATGGTGCAGTAATAAATGTCCTTATAGTTGTGCAGGAATGCTACAACCTCTAGCAGCTGGTCACCGAGAGAGATTGATCCGATGCACGCTGAAACAAAGGAGGAGTTTTATTGAGCTGAGAGAATGGAAGGCTCTAACAGAGGTGGTATTATCTGCTGCTCTTACAGAACTCAGCAATTGTTGAAATCTTCATCCTGGGGGAAATACCAATATTTCAGTCTCTCTCTGTGGCTCAAATTAAGCCCAAAGATGCATAGTCCAGTTTAACAGAATAACTTTCATTTGAAACTGGAAAGGCTGATGGGTAATGTCAGATTTTCAGTGAAATCCTTCTAAGTTTAAACTGTTTAAATGTTGTAGGAATGAAACATCTCGAGTTTTCTTGTGGGATATAATCAAATGCAGGCAGGCGCAGCCAGGTGATCCCTCACTCCGGAGGACTGTTCCCCTCCCGTGCCCCGGAGAATCATAAAATCGTTTAGGTTGGAAGAGACCCTTGGGATCATCCAGTCCAACCATCAGCCCTACTCTACAAGTTCTACAAGTTCTCCCCTACACCAGATCCCTCAACACCACATCCAATCTACTCTTAAACATAGTCAGGGATGGGGACTCCACCACCTCCCTGGGCAGCTGATTCCACTGACTGACCACTCTTTCTGTGAAAAACTTTTTCCTCATGTCCAGCCTAACCCTACCCTGCTGCAGCTTGCAGCCATTCCCTCTTGTTCTGTCACTGATTGCCTGTGAGAAGAGACCAGCACCAACCTCCCTACAATGCTCTTTCAAGCAGTTGTAGAGAGTGATGAGGTCTCCCCTCAGCCTCCTCTTCCTCAAACTAAACAATCCCAACTCCCTCAATCGATCCTCATAAACCTTATTCTCCAGGCCTCTCACCAGTTTCGTGTCCCTCCTCTGCACTCGCTCCAGCACCTCGATATCTCTCTTGTGTTGAGGAGCCCAGAACTGGACACAAGACTCAAGGTGCAGCCTCACCAGTGCTGAGCACAGGGGGACAATCACCTCCCTACTTCTGCTGGTCACACTATTTTTGATGCAAGCCAGGATGCCATTGGCCTTCTTGGCCACCTGGGCACACTGCTGGCTCATGTTCAGCCCCTTGTCACCCAGCACCCCCAGGTCCTTTTCTGCCAGGCAGCTCCAGCCACACTGCCCCAAGAAGGAGGCAGGGAAATGACTCTGCCTTTTTCCTTGGCCTTGCAGGCGGCTGGACTCCAATGCTTTGCTGTGTGACTGCGACCTGATGTGGCTGGCAGAGCTGCTGAGGAAATACGCCGAGCAGGGCAGCATCCAGACAGCCGCCACCTGCGAGGCGCCGCGGGAGCTGCACGGCCGCTCCATCGTCACCCTGACCGCCCAGGAGTTCAACTGCGGTGAGTGAGGACAAACCCTTCCACTGGCCCCTCCTCAACCCATGGAGTTGGGACCTGGTCTTGGGAATCGCTTCCTCTTTCCCCATTCCCTCCTTCTTCCCCTCGCCCTGACATCCTGCTTTCTCTCTCCTTTTGCTGCGGGAATGGAGAAGTCCCAGGGGGATCACGCGAGTTCTCAGGGTAACACAGAGCAAGTCTCATGGGGGGTTGGAAAGCAGCTCTCTTCTGACAGGCAAGTGTCATCTCAGTTTTCAGATAGAGCAGGGCCAGTTGTTAAAGCAGCAATCAGAAGAAATGTCCCACCTTGGGTGGAACAGAGTGGGAGGCTGGAAACACGGCTGAAAACCTGCGTGGACTCTTAGCTGGCACACAGCAGAAGGCTTTCTCTGGCTGTGGCCATGTATTGCATTCCTTAAATTGGATTTCTTTACATTTAGATAATTTGTCACTGAAAAAACCCGCCAGTTTCAAATGAAAGGGTTCATCCTGAAAAATCCCAAATTTAAATATTTCACGTAGAGAAAGAGAAAACTCCAACTTTTAAGTGCAGGCATCAGCAGGGGGTGGCAGGAGCGCTGGCTGTGACCCCCTGACGTTTCACTGCTGCTGGAGTCAGCTTGAGACGTTCCCACTCGGCTGGGCCAGCTCTCAGCATCCCTCCTTGATGTGCCAGTCCAGCTGTGTGCCTGGCCACACTGTGAGCCAGATGTGTGACATCAGTTGGCTTTTGAAGAACCCTCCCTTGAATTCTGCTTTTCTCCTATGATCTTACTCTTTCTTTTTTTTTTCTTTTTTTTTTAATTTATATTTACAATCTTGACCATTTCACAGCTTAATTTAGGGCAGAGCCATACAAAGAATTGAGCTGGCACAAATGGGTCCATCACCTCAAGGCAGGGGGCGGCCGGGGGGGTGGAATGGGAAGGATCTAGAGAATGCAGCTGGAGACACGTGGAGGGGGATCTGCTGCCTCACAACCAAGTGTCCCCAGCGCAAACCCAGTGCCAGGGTACAGCTGTTAATGTGAATTTGTTCTGGTTTAGGCATGGGCACACAGTGGGATGTCTGTCAAATTAGCCAGAGCACCTGGTGGGAAGATTTTGCTGGCATTAGGCTTTTTATGCTGGTAACGTGCCAGCTGGGGAAGACAAACGATGCATAATTCAGTGTGGATGCAGGCAGCTGATATCTGAGTCGGTACGAAGCCTCCTGGCATGGAGTTAACCCACTGCTTTTTGGCAGATGTGAGCCCAGCAGAGCAAATCAGCGCTGGAGCAGCGTTTTGTACCCTGGGGCTGCACTGGGTTTGACCCCGGACTGGCGTTGCCACTGGGGACAAGTTGCCAAGCCATTAACTCGTGGTGTAAGGAGAAAGGGCACAGGCCTTCCACGGGAAGAAGGTGGCATGTTCTCACTTAATCTTCTGAATATTCCAGCTGGCTTTACTACATTACTGGTGAATGTACAGATTGTTAGACAGATAAGTATTCTGCTGAGTCGAGATCAAGCCTTCCAGCTCACGTACATAAATTCCTTCCTGTTTTAGCACATCCTTTAAATGTTTAACTTTTAGTGCTTGAGTACATCTTAAAGTGAAGCACAGGGTGAAAGGCTTGGCTGAGCAGGGGTCAGCTGATGAATTAGGGACCGTAGTGAATGAAACCCTGCTGAAAGGGGGGTGGTGTGATGTGCAGAGAGCTGGCACCGTGTTCCGATGAAGCAGGCAGTCGCTAAGAGCAGCAGGCTTCCATGGGCAGAAAAACAACCTGACTGAGGATGCTGCTGACTTCTTTGCTTATTTTGGGGGAGCCAGGGACCAACTCTTGTGGGAATTATGGTGAAGCAGTGTCCAGCCAGGTCTGTTTTGTCCCAGTACTGCTGGGGGCTGAGCAGGGAGCTCCTCTACTGCCCAGCCTACTGGCAATAGGAACAGCCTCTTCAATTCTCCGAGGCTTTTAGTGGGCTCAGATGAACGATGCTCTTCCCTCCCAACAGGACACGGACAAAAAGTTTCATGGAAAATGGCACATTTTGAACGGCACATTTTTCTGAGAAATTATCTAAGTGTAACAGACAGCAGCTTAACAAATGCAATACATTACCACAGCCAGACAAAGCCTTCAGCTACCTATGCTGGTGAGAAGTCTTGGGGTGGCTCCGAGTGGGTGCTGTTGTGCCGAGGGCTCTGCTGGTTCCTGCTTGCTCGGGGGTTGCAGGACGGGTGTTGTGTCACCCTCTACGCTCTGGTGGGGCTGTAGGTGGTTTTGTGCTGCTCTAGACCGGGTTGTTTTAAAACTGTCTCCTGCAGAGAGGCCTCGCATAACCTCCGAGCCCCACGATGTCGACGTCCTCCTGGGAAACACGGTTTATTTCACCTGCAGGGCAGAAGGCAACCCAAAGCCTGCCATTATTTGGCTGCACAACAAGTAAGTCACACACAGTGAGCCTTGGGGTAGCAAAGGTTTTCAAGCACCGAGCTCTTCAGTGGCTGCCTGTAATTACAAAAGCCGTTTTGTGCAACATAGAAGAAAAAAGAAAGGGATATTCCACGGGTTGTATTTACCTTCCTTTTAATAGCATTCTCTGGTGACCACGTAATCCAAGTGGTGTTTTCATCTGCATTTGAAATGTTTCATCTGCATTCGTAATGGATTCCAAAAGCTTATAACTTTCCCATAAACAAGCTCTGCGGGCTGAAAGCAATTGTCTTTTGATCAGAAAAAAAAAAAGAAAAATAAAATTAGTATTTGATGTTGCTCTAAGCCACCATGCTCACCATTTATTGACTGCTGAAACACTTCTGGTCGCTTGGTTTTTCTCACTGGAGGCCTGGGAGAGCGGCTTCTTTCAAAGGGAAAAAATCACTGCGCTCCACTGAAAGACAGACTTTGCAAAGCAGATTATCATTCTATACAGCAACACTGAAAAAAATATATGGCCCTGCTGGATGCTAAATTGTTTCTGGGAAATGCTACGCAATAAAATATTCTGTGCTCAAGCAGTTGCCCACTGTGGAAGTGAAGTAACTTTGCTGCTTTACGAGCTTCTTGTCTGTGGGAGCTTGAATAGGGCTCAGTTATTAATAAAAATGATCAATGTTTGCTTCTTCAGCTCACTCCCCACCAGGCAGAGTTTCAGCACGGAGCAAAAGTTTATGGCTGACTTAAGTCCCCTGGAAGGAAGGTTTTGTTAGGGAAATGCTGGCAGGCTCCCAAAAATAGCATTGTAAGAGGGGTAATGATAATAAATGTTACACAAACGAGATATGACTAGAGTGAGGAGACATCAGGGGAATTTAACTAAATGCCCAGCAAGCATATTGGTTTGCATAGTGGATTCAGCCTTTGTCCTGGGGGGAGAGAGGTCCCTTCTCCCTCTTCAATCATCTGCAGCCATCCAAGATTCCTTCATGCTGGGACAAATGGGATGCAGCAGTGGGACCTTCTGCTGCAGGCTTGGATCCAGGAGTCGCAGGTCATTGTAGAGAGAAAGAAGATGTTTCACAGCTCTTGGGTTGGGTTGGAGTCCAAGCTGTGCTGGGGTCCCATAGTGACTTACTCAGAGCTTTTTGCCCCCCTGAGGCCTTTGAGCCCATTTGGGTAGGAATGGCTGCACACAATAACAATATTAATTCATTATTATATTTGCACTTAGTAAATAATGAGAACAAGCTTTCTGGGCCTAGATGCCCTGACAATAGCGATGATGCTATTGCATGGGAACAGTATGCTCTCCCCACGGGCTGTAAACATTGTATGTAATCGGTGGTGAGAGGAAAAGTAGCTCACCCAGGGAGTAAACCAGAGCTGGAGCTGGAGTTCAGCGCAGTAAATCGTAACTTTGGCTAAAAATTTCACAAAGTCTCAGAATAGCTCCAAGGAACAGCAGCTTACTGCAGTGCACGCAAAGCCCCACCACCCCACCAGCAGCAGGAGGGAAGACCAACGGCTGTTACTCCTTTTCACACTTTGCCTCTTTGTGGCTGTTTTTCAGTAATGAGATTGACATGAAAGATGACAATCGCCTCAACCTGTTGCAAGATGGTACCTTGATGATCCAGAATACCAAGGAGTCTGACAAAGGCATCTACCAGTGCATGGCCAAGAACATTGCTGGGGAGGTCAAGACACAAGAAGTCGTTCTGCGCTATTTTGGCACCCCATGTAATTGAGTCTTCATGCACCTCTTGAAGGCTCAGGTTGGGACAATTGGACAACCCAATTGTCCCGGGTTGGGAAGAGAGTGCCCAACAGCAAAGTATGGTCTGAGATTTAGGGGGTTTCTTTATGGGAGTGACAAACTGGGGATTTAGGGATTTGAAGGTAATTTGGGGCTGGGGAGGGAGTTTGGATGCTGGGATGAATTCTGCAGCGCAGAGGTATCAAGGGTGAAGGGGACAAAGGGGCAAGGGTGCTCCAGCACTGTGACTGGCCTGGGGAGGTGGTAGGAAGAAGTAGCACTGGGGGAATTGCTCACATGGAGGATGTAGAGGTCGGGGAAGAGCTGGGTGACCGCTGAGTGGGCTGCATGAGGAGTCCAAGCGATTTCTGTCCATAACTGAGGAGGCAGCAGGGGCTTCTGGTTTCTGAAGCACTCCTTTCCTTCCAGCCAAGCCCACTTTTGTGATCCAGCCGCAGAACACTGAAGTGCTGATTGGGGAAAGCGTCACCTTGGAGTGTGGGGTCTCTGGGCACCCCCACCCTCGCATCAGCTGGACCCTAGGCACCGGCTCTCCTTTACCGCAGGATTCCCGTTTCGCTATCACCAGCTCTGGAGGACTCTTCATTCAGAATGTCACCTTCTCGGACCAGGGACAGTACAACTGCAATGCCAGCAACACTGAGGGATCCATCCAGGCGACAGCCAGGATCATAGTGCAAGGTGAGGAGTCCCAGGCTGATGATTTCTCTGGGGTAAAGTGCTGTATTTAAGCCTTGTGACTGGTTCTGCTCCTGTGAACTGAGAATTAACCTGCATTTGTTGCCTGAGTTTTTCCTGCTCCTCATTCATTGCTTTCCCCTCCAGATTCTCCTAGGTTTCTCCTCATCCCCACTGATCAGACAGTGACCGAGGGACAGAGTGTGGATTTCCCCTGCTCTGCTGAGGGTCACCCTCCACCCGTGATTGCCTGGACGAGAGCAGGTACTGCCTCGCTTGACTTAGGGTTTCTTTCTCTTCTGTGCCACCATCCACAGGGTGTGGGTGAGGACAGCTGAGCTGCTGGTCCTGAGTGATGATTTGCAGTAGTGACAAAGGACAGATGGTAGTCAGCACAGACCTTGTCACAGTAGGACTTGTGTCAGAGATCACCAAGGACGACATTAAGCACTGAGGAAGAAGCCTCTTAGGTCTTTGACACACTAAGTCATCATGTCAGAAGGAAGAAGTGTGCTGGTTTTCATCAGCATGAAAGCCTCAAACTTCTTCCTTCTTACCTCCTTTGAAAAGGCAAGGTCTGGAAACTCCATGTTGGTGGGGATTACCGTGTAGCAGCTCTTCATCATTGTCATTGATTTGCTTCTCTTGGGAAATGCATTGCAGGAGAGCAGCAGTCACTGCTGACACACCTCAGAGGTTCCTTTTAGCTTAGGAAAGACCACTTTGGGCCAACAGGTGGTGGTGAACTTTTAAAGTCTTGGATGATTGTTAGCACTGACTCCACTGAACTGATCCCATCCAACACTTTCTGGGACAGAAGCCAGTAATGCTTGGCCCAGAGGCCCTCCAACTTTTCCTTATGCTTCACAAGCCATAATTAATGGTTTAATGCTGCGGAGAATTCATGGCTATTGTTTCCCAGCTCCCACAGCAATAGCCCTGATGTGGAGTTAAGAAGGACCAGCTGAAATTCTCCACCACCATGTTCTTCATCTCCTTTAACCTGTTTTCCTCCACTGACCAGGTTACAGCAGAGCTCTAGAGCTGTGGAAAGGAGACGAGTGACAAGAAGTAAGGTTAATAATTGCTTTGTAGCGAGGTTTGCTAGGTCAGGGAGCAGCCAGGCTTTCAGTGCTTTCACAGAGGGTTTGCTGAGAAGGTGGCAAGAGGAGAAGTGGTGGAGCATCACTCATTCTCAGAACCAGCTTTGACAGTGTGAGGAGCTTTCAGATTCCTTTTGGTATTTGGGAGGAATAAATAGGGCCCTTATTTGGAGGAAAAATGGAATATGTGCAAAAAACCAAAGGTTACTAAACTGAGAAGTTCTACTAATTTTGTTTGGGTTTGGTAAAACATTTTAATTTTGAACTTTTTTCCTTAAATAGAGGAAATATTGAAACAACACAGTTTCCAAACCAAAGAAAATCAAAACACCAAATTAAAAAAGACAATGCTAGATGTTTCTATTTATTTGATTGGGCAGACAGTTTGGATAATTGAACACAGGTTTGCTGTCCATGAGGTGTCAGTAAATCTGCAGTTTGCACTAAGAAGAAGCTTAGGGGAAAGAAAAAGGATGTAGGAGCTCCTTTCCAGTTGCTCATGACAAGACAGCTCAGTCATCATCCTGGGGGTGGGAGGAGCAGCGTCTGTCCCATTTCTCCCCGAGGAAGATGAAGATGGCATTTCAGGGTGGCTGATGTCATCAGTGGGGAAGGAATCTCACTGCCAATTAACAAATGGTGCTGCTTGTTTGAGCAGGTGGGCCGCTGCCGAGTGACCGGAGGCACAGCGTCCTCTCCACGGGCACCCTACGGGTGATGAGGGTGGCTTTGCATGACCAAGGCCAGTACGAATGCCACGCCATCAGTGCCATCGGAGTGAGGACCCTCCCAGTACAGCTGTCAGTGACCCCCCGAGGTACGCCAGTGAGGCTGTGAGGATTAAGGGCTGCCAAATGCCTGTCCTTAATTTAACCTTATGGTAAATAACACACTGGGGAGGCTGGGAATCGCCCTGGTTCCTATGGGAAAGGGGTTTTGCTTTTCCCTGGGAGCAGATGCCTAACCATGAGAGCTCCATCAGTTGGTGGGAACCTTCAAGGAAGTTTCCAGAGTGCCAAGATTTATACATTGGAAGAAACTGCTTCAGTTTTCCTTGGAAATTTATCTGGTAGACTAGAAAATGTATAAGCATGGGAATGAAACTCCTGTGGCGTGGCCAGGGAATGGGATGGTACCGTGGGCTTCTGCAGGAATAAGCACTCGGGCAGGGTTATGTGATCAGAGATGACCTTAAAGCCCATCAGATGAGCCCTGGTATCTGGCTGCTTTGAGTGCAAAATGGGGCCCTTTAATGAGTTTGGGAGTTGTTATTAAGAAAATAGTTTATGTAAAGGACAGGAGACAAAGAGTTTTTCTCAGAGGCGTGACAAAAAAATTTTGTTAAATTCTTAGTAATCTTTCTTTTGCTATTTTTACATTTTGGCTTTCCTACAGAATGAATTGTAGCATTCTTTTTTAAATGAAATATTCTGCAAAACAAAATGTTTCCTTCTCAGGAAGATTTAACCCTGGTTCTGAATCCATTTGTCTTAAACATCAGCTACCAGGTCATAGGTTCAACCTAAATTTGGGTATTCTAAAATCAAGCCTCTGTAAAATATAAGTCACACAGGAATGCTTTCATATTTTCATTTTCTTTTTGTTCCCATATAAATAATCATCCCAAACAAGCAAACATCCCTGCTCTTTCACAAACTTGGCAGGATTTTACTAATGGTAAACTGGAGGGGAAGAGACTGTCTAGAAACATGAAATCAGTGACACTTCAAGCACAGAATTCACAGAATGGTTTAGGACCAGCAAGATCAATAATTATTGAATCCAACCCGACTAACACTTGCTGGAGAGCCTCCTCTTTAATCAGTTCAAGATCCTGGTTTCAGCTGGAGCATCTTTTCTAGAAAGCCTTTGAATTAAAGATTTTAAATGACAGAGAGCCCAGCACATTCCTGTGTAATTGCCCCAAGTAGAGACACAAAGGAAACTGAAATAATGAAGGTAAATTCAATTCAGAGGAGGTGGTGGAGAGACAGAGAGCAGGGGTGAACTAACACTCCTTTGAGGAGCCCCAATACCTCTGGTTTCCCCACGCTGAGCTGTTCTGCACTCAGATTTCTCTGTTTTTCTATTTTCCTCTATTTCATTTCTTGTACTTGTGACTTTTCTCCCCCGCTGTGTCACACAGTGATACCCGTGTTCCTTCATCCACCGCAAGACGTGGTGGCAGAGACAGGCCAGGACATTGCGATTACTTGTGCTGCCCAAGGAGATCCACAGCCCACCATAACCTGGGTCAAAGTAAGAGATGACACCGTGTCCTCAACCGTCACCGGGAAGCGGGATGGCTCCTCCACAGGGGCATTAAACAACCCTCACATTAAACGCCTCTCCCAGCTCAACCAGTTAAATCCACTTGTGCAATACACATGGAAGGAATTGTGTTTGATGAAAATTTAAGGACCAACATTTCCACTGATTTGGGTTTTGTAATGGTCTGAAAGAATGTTGCTCTTTCTCAGGCTCTAAGCCTTGCAACGCACATTCCTGCTTTCTCTTGCTCTTTCTTCCAAACAAGTAACTTGAAGCCAGTGACCTTCCAGGATATTAGAAACACTTGATTGACTATTCCTGGAAAAAATTGAAATTTGGGTTGGTTTTTTTTTCTGAGTAGTTGGTCCTTATTTCCAGGATTCCCACTGTTGGGACTGGGTGATGCTGGTTGGCTCCAGCTTCGATGGGACAAGGCCATGATCCCTCACAATCATGCTGCAGCCTGGCTGCTCTTTTCAAAAAGTCATTAGATGAAGCTTTTCAGAGGTTCTCCTGCTGTGCTATGGTACAACACCTGTGAGCCCAGGCAGGCACAGAACAAATCAGGGGAAAATGCTTGAGCCTCAGTTACCCCACAGAGGATCTCATGCAAGGTGACCTTGCAGCTTGCCTTGAGCTCCAGCCAACATTTGGAGCAGAAGAAAGGAGCCACAGTAAGCATTAGCTTGGGGCAGGGCAGCAGAATGATATTAAGAAACAGGAGAATAAGAAGTCAGACCTGAAACCACTTCTGCCACCCCGCCAGGTTGAGAGGTAGGGGTTCAGGGTGGTGCTCCTCACAGCACTTGGGTCAGCGATGCTGCCCAGAGCCAGCAAAAGCTGGTACCTGCAGTTCAAGGCCAGCAAAAATCCATTGGTTTCAGATTGTCCAAAACTCGAGAAATTTAGACTTTTTACGTGCCATGAAACTTCTGTGACAACACCAGGGCACAGCACTTGCTCCAGCCACCAGGGCACAGCACTTGCTCCAGCCAGCCCATCTGTAAGAAGTGCAGGGAAATGCGTGGGGTGTCTGTGCCCCACAGGGAGTGCCTGGAGGTGGACCAGGGTGAAGGAGCTGAGCAAGACCCCCCTCGCAGTGGGTTCAGGCAGGAGCAGATGTCCTCGGATGGCTTTCTGGTTTCTCTGGAAAGAGCAATACTAACATCTGGTGGCCACAATAGCTCATCGCATCTGTCTGCGGGTTTGCTGAACAGGCTGGAGGCTGGAATGGTGGGAAGCTTTCCGTACCCTGACACCTTTTCTGTCTTTTGATGGTGCAACAGGAGGGGATCCAGATCACAGAGAGCGGCAAGTTCCACATAAACCAAGATGGGACCCTTTCCATTCAAGACCTTGGCGTGGCTGACCAGGGTAGATACGAGTGCATAGCAAGAAACCCCTTTGGCTTCACCTCCAGCGCTATGCAGCTCACCATCACTGGTAAGATATTCCCTGTCCTCCTGCTGAGTCTTCTCCTACTTTTGTGTAAAGAGGAACCATGCTGTGTTGATGCCTACACTTGAAAGTGTAGGCATCAACTACAAAACTCTTATTTCTTAAGCTTCTTTGCAGACAGGTCCCGTGCAGGAGTGGTAAGAGTTTCTCCATTGTGTAAGCCCATGCACTTCCCAAGGGCTCCTCACTGTTTTCTCAGCTGAGCTGCAGTTTCATGCCCGCTGCCAGCCCAGAAAGCCAACCCCATCCTGGGTGGATCAAAAGAAGCGCGGCCAGCAGGTCGCAAGAGGTGATTCTACCCCTTTGCTCTGCTCTTGTGAGACCCCACCTGGAGAACTGTGTCCAGCTCTGGAATCCTCAGCACAGGAAGGACATGGACCTGTTAGAACGGGTCCAGAGGAGGCCACAAAGATGATCCGAGGGCTGGAGACCCTCTGCTATGCAGACAGACTGAGAGAGGTTGGGAGGGTTCAGCCTGGAGAAGAGAAGTCTCCAGGGAGACTTAGAGCCCCTTCCAGTCCCTAAGGGGTCTACAGAAGAGATGGGGAGGGACTCTTGATCATGGAGGGGAGCCATAGGATGAGGGGTAATGGTTTTAAATTGAAAGAGGGGAGATTTAGGCTAGATATTAGGGAGAAATTCTTTGCTGTGAGGGTGGTGAGAGCCTGGCCCAGGTTGCCCAGAGAAGCTGTGGCTGCCCCATCCCTGGAGGGGTTCAAGACCAGGTGGGATGAGGCTTTGAGCAACCTGGTCTGGTGGGAGAAGTCCCTGCCCAGGGCAAGGGGGTTGGAATTGGATGATCTTTAAGGTCTGTTCCAACCCAAACCATTCTGTGATTCACCCTGAAAAGCCAAAGTTTGTTTCCTTAAACTGCCTCCTGCACGTCGAGCTGTCAGTGTGAATGTACTCACTGCCTCTGCTGGGAGGGAGAAACCTATTAAGATGTGCCAACACACTCACAAGTCACCCTCTGACCGTAACCTCGCCCGCCGGGGGAGGGAGAAGAACAATGTTGTCACCACAAAGATGTGGTTTTAAATGTTTGCTTGGTCCCTTGGGGGTGGGAAATGAGTGGCTGGTTTTCAAGCTGCTGCTCCGTGCGTTAGGGGGAGCTGGGATGAATAAAGAGGAGCAGCGCTCCCCTGCGCGTCACACCAGAGGTCAAGAGTGGAAATTGTCCTTCTTAGAGGGTGAGGAAGAACTGACGTGGGGCAAAAATCAAAGGCCAGCAAGGAGGTTAAAAAATTCAGCAGAGAGCTATTCCTCTGGCTTGCAGGAGTAACCAGCATGAATAGCGAGCAGCTCATTAGGTCAATTTAGTACAATTTTCTATACAGAGACTGTATGCCTGGAGCTGAGAACAATTGACATTTCTTTGTTGTTCAAAATTATTCCAGAGGTAACTTCTGTGATTTATTCTTGATTTCTCATCATTCCTCATTTTCCAGCTGGCTATTGCCAGTAGCCAAACGGGAGCTGGTTTGTTGAGCTGTGACAAAGACCCTGGCTTAAAAATGCCTTCTGTAGCGATTTTTCAGAATCCATGTGTTTAGTTCTGAAGGTAGTCAAACAGCAGCTTTCTTTTTTGTCTTAAAACAACATATCTGATGTGTTCATGCCGAAGTTGGACTGGATTAGAAGCGTTTCACAGGTGGGAAATTCGTGTCTGAAAAATGCACTCAGATCAATGTCACGAATTTTAGAAGCTTCTGTTGTGGGAAGGAAACACGTTATTTTGATTTAACCCACTGTGATTTTTTACATTTTCTTTTTCCAGTTTAACCACCAACCAAAAGCCCAAACAGGTGTTTATTTGCAAGGTTGTACAGGAGCAAACTCTGAATATGTGACCCACAGATGTACCCCACAGCTGTCTCCTGAAAAAGTCACCTTCTTTTTCAGGCAGTTAATTTCTTCTTCAGAACATCTATTAGAAATAAAACTATAAAAGTCATTGGTGTTTATGCTGCAAATAGAAACGGAGTTTGGCCTGCAGTGGGGCTTGCCCTGGTGCACGGATTCCTTTGAGCTTGGAAGAGGAATTAATATCAAAGGAAGTTTATCTTATTTTTGTTTTGTCCTTTCTTTCTGCTTTGGGAAGCCACGGACGTCGGTCGGAGCGGCGACACCTTTGTAGCCACGTCGCTACGGGAAGCCATCAGCAGCGTGGACCACGCCATCAATTCGACACGCACCGAGCTCTTCAGCAAGTAAGTGTGAAACCCTGCGCTCCGAGACTTGAAGCTGAGAAGAGGTAAAACAAACCAGACAGTCAAGGCCGCCTCAGATCTCATTTTACCGTTGACAACCTGCAAATGGAAGTTAGGGTATTGGTTTGGGTGTTGGAGGGGGAGGCAGCGCTGTGGGGATGTGAGGATGCGATAGGGCTTCTCCTAACAGGCATTTGGGGTTCCAGAACAATCCGATGCACAAATGTCGCATCTTGTTGTCACTTCTATCTGCAGCATATGTTGTTGTCAGCTGGAGCTGGCTCTAGAGGTGGGGTGTAGAAGAGAAAATAATCACCACAGGTGTTTTATAAACGCAACTGACTTTGTGTTGGGTGAAGAGAACTAATAACACAATAATTCTAATGATTTCCTCAATGAAAAATGACTTCCCGAGTGAGTGGTAATTCCCTCCTCTTCCACACCAATATATGCTTTTATTGCAAAGGAACTCAGTTTGTATTAAGCCTAAAACCTCTGTGTTTCAGCTGTTGAAAAGTGAAAAATAAATTATTGTAGCAGAAGAAAACAGAGATGCTGAGGAAATTAAATATGTGTCTTTTCCTGGGGAAAAGCATCCTTTCTTTAATCATCCCCAATATTCAGGCAAGCTGCCTTGTTCTTATGCACTGATTTTGGGGGGTTGAGCACCAGCCCAGGCTCAGGGACTGACTCTTGCTGCCTTGAAGTGGAGTCCCATTGCCCTGACCAGAGCTGATTTTAATATTCCTGCATCATTTCTAACTCCTCAAAACAGACGCCCCAAGACGCCCAATGACCTGCTGGCTCTTTTCCGTTACCCCCGGGATCCCTACACCCTCGAAACAGCCAGGGCTGGTGAGATCTTTGAAAGGACCTTGCAGCTGATTCAGGAACACGTGCAACAAGGTCTGATCGTGGATATGAACGTCACAGGTAGGAGAGATTTTATTTCCCTCCTTCACTTTGTGCGCAGGATTAAATTAAAGCAACAAGGTGTAGTTATCCAGAAAGTGTGAAAAGTGCAGTTTTGGGCTCTGTCTAGAAGTGTGGGGTCTGGGTTGCAATGCTCTCTGCCATCTCATGGCTTTCCTAAAAGCCTGAGTTCTTGGGGATACCTGGTGCTCAGGAAAGGGGTTCAATTCCCTGTTTTGCTAAAGATTTCTTGACTGGCTTTGTATGAATGCCCTAATCTTTGAAAATACTTAGCCATCTAACTTGCAAAGAAGTACTTTTGTGGATCTGAGGTTCAGTACCTCAGCAATCATGGTCAGAGATGTTTCCTGCCCTCCAAGTGGCAATAAGACTAGTATTGAGCCCTGTGGGGTGTTTGGGTGCTGTAACAGTGGAAGGGGAACATCCCTCCTGACTTTCTCCTCTGTCTCTCTACTATACTTTGACCTCTTTGCTGCAAACCTCAATGGGTTCCAGCTGCTCAGCTTCCTTTTTGTCAAGACAGGGTAGCGAGCCATAAAGCAACGTGATGCCAAAAATACCAAGCATTCAGCAGCCAAACCTTGCTAGCTGAGACTTTCTTTCTATACAGCAGCCATTCCTGTACGCTGCGTGTTTCTACCTATATGTGTGATTCATCACGGAGCAGGCGGGTACGTTTGGGGCCTGTAAATATTTATGCCTGCCTGGATGTATTCCAGGGTGCGAGGAGTCTCTCTCCAGGCTGCAGGTCTCGTCTGGGCTGGCCAGGCTCCCAGCCTCTCCTTCTCCTTGCCCTACCAGCATCCCCACAGCCCAGCATTATTCAGCGCTTTCGCATGGCACAGCACCCTGGCAGGCACCCACAGCTTCCCTGCTGCCCGTCACGTAGGGTTTGGGTGGTCAGGCTGCTCCAGGTGGCAGGAATAACCCAGAAAGATGTAAAATAAACCCAGGGTGGAGACTAAGACCACCCCTCGGTCTGGTCTGTCAGCCACAACATCTCTGGTTTCCCCCTCTGTGCAGTTTATGCTGAAATTTTTCCCCCTTCTTTTCTTCTCTGTGGACCTGGTATGATGCCAGGCTTCATTTATTCCACAGATTCCGTAGCAGCACCACAATCAGAGACCTGGTCTTCTCATGACAGCCCCAGCAGCGGGTTTGACACAGAGCCCTGACACGGGGTGGTGGGAACCGGCTGGTTGCAGTGGCCATGGTCTGACCTGATGGTCTGACCTTTCCTTGGCAGGTTATCGGTACAACGACTTGGTGTCCCCTCACTACCTGAACATGATCGCCAACTTGTCGGGCTGCTCTGCCCACCGCCGCACGCCCAACTGCTCGGATATCTGCTTCCACAAGAAGTATAGGACCCACGATGGCTCTTGCAACAACCTCCAGCACCCGATGTGGGGTGCATCTCTCACAGCCTTCCAGAGGCTCCTCAAACCCGCCTACCAGAACGGATTTAACCTCCCCCGGGGTTTTTCCTTGGCAGAAGATGCCAGGGACCTGCCCCTTCCTCTACCCCGCCTCGTCTCCACTGCCATGGTCGGGACTGAGACCATCACCCCCGATGACCAGTTCACGCACATGCTCATGCAGTGGGGCCAGTTTCTGGACCATGACATGGACCAGACGGTGGCAGCCATTAGCATGTCCCGCTTCTCAGACGGAGCACCCTGCAGTGAGGTGTGCAGCAACGACCCGCCATGCTTCTCCGTCATGGTCCCCGCCAACGACCCTCGCGTGAGGAACGGGCGCTGCATGTTCTTCGTCCGCTCGAGCCCCGTGTGCGGCAGTGGGATGACCTCCCTGCTGATGAACTCTGTCTACGCCAGGGAGCAGATCAACCACTTGACCTCTTACATCGATGCCTCCAACGTTTACGGCAGCACAGAGCAGGAATCACGGGAGCTGCGGGATCTGAGCCGCCAAAATGGGCTGCTGAAGCGAGGGCAAGTTGTGCCGAGCTCAGGGAAGCATCTCCTTCCCTTTTCTGTAGGGCCACCCACTGAGTGCATGAGAGATGAGAACGAGAGCCCCGTGCCGTGCTTCCTGGCCGGAGACCACCGTGCCAACGAGCAGCTGGGTCTCACAGCCATGCACACACTTTGGTTCCGGGAGCACAACCGCATTGCCACTGAGCTGTCAGCCCTCAATCCCCACTGGGATGGAGACCTCCTGTATCACGAGGCGCGGAAGATTGTGGGTGCCCAGATGCAGCACATCACCTATGCCCAGTGGCTCCCCAAAGTCCTCGGGGAAGCTGGGATGAAGATGCTGGGTGAGTACAAAGGCTACAACCCCAACATCAATGCGGGGATCCTCAACGCCTTTGCCACTGCTGCCTTTCGCTTCGGGCACACCTTGATCAACCCCATCCTGTACCGGCTGAACGAAACCTTCCAGCCCATCCGCCAAGGCCACGTCCCCCTGCACAAAGCCTTCTTCTCCCCTTTCAGGATCACCCAGGAGGGTGGGATCGACCCCCTCCTCCGTGGGCTGTTTGGGGTTCCTGGGAAAATGCGGGTTCCCTCTGAACTCCTCAACATGGAGCTGACAGAGAAACTCTTCTCCATGGCACACTCTGTCTCGCTGGACTTGGCCGCTATCAACATCCAGAGAGGGCGAGACCACGGCATCCCACCTTACAACGACTTCAGGGTCTTCTGCAACCTTTCATCTGCACAGGAGTTTGAGGACCTCAGAAATGAGATAAAGAACTTGGAGATCAGGGAAAAGCTCAGGAGGTACTGTAGCCTGGACTTGGAAGCACCAAAATGCCTGGAGATCAGTCAGTGAGAAGTTCCTGCTCCTCCCAGGAGATCCATCAAATAACCTTCCCAGATATTTCTTCCCACAGATGTTAAGATAGTGTAATAGCTGTGGTTTAAGAACCGGGTAAGACAAATGAGGTGTCTCCAAGTGATCAGTCTGGTTCTGAGTGGAATGTCATCAGGCACTGCTGTGGTGTAGCCTGGGAGAAGATTGAGCCTTGGGGCTGTTTTCCAGAGAGAGTAAACTGCACCCTATCTGCACTGGCTGCCTCTTTCCAGGGCAGGCCTTTATCCCATTGTCTTTTAGATAAGACCATTATAAATCTTGTCCAGATGAGTTCCTTGCATACAGATTCTGATGATGTGATCAGATCTATTTTATCTTCACTCTTTGATGGTCAGTTAACTTTTGTTTTTTTATTATTACCTCTTATCTTTCAGTTTATATGGAACTACTAAAAATATTGACCTGTTCCCAGCACTGATGGTGGAGGATCTTGTCCCTGGCACCAGAGTTGGACCAACACTGATGTGCCTGTTAACAACACAGTTCAGAAGGTTGAGGGATGGAGACAGGTATTATCATCACAGTCAACTCAAAGTCTTCAGCATTCTGTTTGGGGGGATTTGCTGCCTATTAGCAGGAAGAGAACTTGTCATTTTTTGATTATTTCTTGTCTTATGATACGAGGAAGGTTCTCCGCTGTCCAGTGTGTTTGCGAAAGGACTCCCCACAGTTACTGTCAGTGTGTCCTTTTCTGATGTAATGATTCTTGTTTCACTGCAGGACATTGAGGATGTGCCCAATGTCTCCTGAAAATGCTAGAAATGTCTGCAGGACCTTCTGTCTCATTTTTATTTGCTGCTAGTGTGAATATTGCATATTTTTGCCCAATGATACACTTTAGGGCAAGAGCATTGTTCACCCGTGTCCCAACCTGCTTCAGCAGAGCTGTCTGAGCCCAGGATTCCCCTGCCAGGGGCTGTACCTGCAGGTGGTGGCACCTTGCAGCTCCGACCAGCAGCTCACAGGGATCCATGGGTTCAGAAAAAGGCAGTCTGTGTTCACCTGACACCACAACAGAAGTTCCTTTTGAGGTGTGTGGGTGCTGCCACACAGATGCAGGGGAAATCTTCTCCCTCTCCCAGCCTCGCTCCCCGTCCTCCTCCTGACTCATGCTGTGATTACAACCCACTGCAGATTTTGGTATGAGAATCCCGGAGTCTTCACGCCGGCGCAGCTGACTCAGATCAGACAGACGTCCCTTGCTCGTGTCATCTGTGACAACAGTGACCGCATCCAGCAGCTCCAGAAAGATGTCTTCCTGGTGGCATCATACCCGCAGGGCATGGTCAGCTGTGAGGAGATTCCCATGGTGGACCTCCGTTTGTGGCAAGACTGTTGTGAGGGTAAGGAAGGAGGCTCTCTGCTGCCAACCAACATGGGAATGGCTCTGGGTGGCATTGTTCACATGCCACCAGCTCATAGGCAATGCCAGGAGCTGGTTTTGTGGTGAGACACATCATGAGAACTGTGTGTCAACTGACTACTTAAGGGCTGACCAAAAGTTAAAGCAAATTTTGAAGGCCATTGTCCAAACCCCTCTTAAACACTGACAGACATGGGGCATTGACCACTTCCATCTGAGAGCTTCACTGAATCTTGCCAAAAGTCTAGTCTCCTTCTCTGGAGACATTCAAAACTCGCCTGGGGGCGTTCCTGTGTGACCTGCTCTAGGTGTTCCTGCTCCAGCAGGGGGATTGGACTAGATGATCTTTCAAGGTCCCTTCCAATCCCTGATGTTCTGTGATTCTGTGAAAGGTCCACCTAGCTGAGGGCTTCTGTCTCTGGCAGCAGCCAGTAACTCATGCTGGACCAACATGGTGGTCCCCACCACATGTCACTTTACAGATTCAGGTTGGAGTCTGTAAAACTCTGCCATTAAACCACAGATTGTCCCTCTGTGCTATATTCTGGCTACAGATGACCAGCTGAGACATGGGAATCTGTGCATGATGCATGCCCTGTTACACACCTTTGTCGCCTCCTCCCCTCTGGCACAAGAGATGTGTCAAGGGTGGATGGTGAAGGAGGGCTTGTGCTGCCTTCAGTCCACATGGTTTTGCCTTAAACACTAATGGTCACTGCAGACTTTCCCTTCCTTCCCAAGACTGCCAGACACGTGGGCAATTCAGGGCTCTTTCCCAGCGGTTCCGAAGCAAGAGGTCTCCTGGCTTCAGCTACCCAGAAGAAAACCCTGCCAAGCATAAGCCTGCCTCCCCCAGGTGTAGTATCACCACTTCTTTTACCTTCATTTGATGAAGCATAAGAGAAGGTTTTAATAACTCGGTCCATTCAGACCTTTGAAATGGGTATTCTGCAGAGATCTGGAGGTCAGGAGCATTTCAGTAGGCAGATGCTGAGCTTGGTCAAAGCCCTCCAAGACTTTGGTGCAGAGCCTGACTCTGATATTTAAGTATCTGGGCTGAGTGGCTGTTTAATTGGCATCTCTTGCTGGGTGAATCTGGGAGTTGGGCCCTTCTGTTTGGTGCTTACTTGGAGGCTGATAGTGGAGAACGCAGAATGATTCTGTCATCCAGGGAGCTTCCCTTTGCATAATCCCTTTGGCTTCTATCCCTCATTCTAGAAATGAGATGCCTTCTCCAAGCCCTTCCTCCAGAGAGAATCTCGAGACCCTTGTGGCTGAACTGGAGAAGACAGTTGCTTCCCTACGGAAACAGGTAAAACTTCGTGCCCCAACTCCATGGAGTCACCCCAGGAGCCGGAGTTAGCTATTTGCTACGGGCAGTCTCTGTGACTTCTGTGTCCTCCAGAGCCAAGGGCAACCATCTGATCAGAGGGAACTAGTGGCAGGTATAGAAGAGGAAGAGTAGGGAGAGATGAATCTGAGCTCTCTGAGTTTGGACTTCTACCACTGCAGGGTAAAACACAGCTTTGAGCCTCAGTGGAGGTAACCTGAAGTGGCACTTTCTTCTTGTATTTGGGACAGGTTAGAGATTATCTGTGCAACGGTGCAGGCTCCTCTTAAAGGTCCTGCTTTCTTGTCCCCACCAGGTGAATGCATTAGAGAGCCAGCTGAGGTGGCACCACAGGAACACCAGTACGCATGGACAAGGGAAGAAACCTGGAGACAGATGGAGAAAAAGATGACTGTGTTGCCTGTTCGTATAAGGTCAGTGTGTTTCTTCTGGGCTGGGGTCCAAGAGGTGGATCGATGTGGTACAGCCAAGCCTATGGTGGGACACCTGAGCAGTTCGCAGGCAGAAGAGACTGTTGCAGAAAGGACTGGAGCAATCATCTGGTGATGATGGGACAAGCGGTAATAGGCTTAAACGCAGCTGGGGAGGCACTCGTTCCTACCAGTAATGATTAGTGACTCACTGGAATGGGTTGTCTGGGGACGTTATGGCGTATCCGTTCCTGGAGGTCTTTTAAGAACTGGTTTGGCAAAGATGGGGAAAGACATAAGTATAGGATGGACGAGGTGGATTGGGTGAGGTCTCTCAGGCCTATTCTCCTTGGACTCTGGGTAGGTTTGGTTTCTTCTAGCAACACCTGATATCCTAACCCCAAATCCAACAGCCTGCAAAGGACCTTTGTGGAGAGAGATACCACAGAGCGCAATGATGGAGTAGATGGACTGGTTCCTCCCCAGGACATCAGGGCAGATGGAGCAATCCATCATTTGCCTACATATTGACAGAGATTTCCCCCTTGACAACTGGGTCACTGCTCATCTCTCTTCTGAAAGCACCAGCCCTCTGTTTGTGCAGCTCCAGACGAGGGGGTGAGGACATTTAAGCATGTGTTTAGGGTCACTGGTGGTACCTACCAGCTTGGGGACCTCTAGTCCCCTGTGTTTAGGGGCACAGAGGGCATGGGCTGAGCTTCCTTAGCCCACTTGCTGCTTTTCAAGCCCTCCAGCCTTGAAAGGGAGGATGAACAACTTGCTGGCACCTACCAGTCTACACATTGCAAAGAATTACTGCAGGGACAGGAAGAGAGGAGTTATGCAGCAGCGTTGCTCTGCCCAGGCCATCTGTACTAGAATGAACATCCTCCAGAAGGGATATTGCAGGAGAGGGCAAGCAGAGGCTGGTCTGAACTGGAAATCTCAGCAGAAAGAGGAATCCTGGGGACTGGCCACACTGTTTTCCAGTCTGATTTGGTGTGTCAGCCCTTAAAAGATTTTTCCAGCTGAAGAGTGATTCCCCTCTAGAAATTTGGCATAAATCACAGTGTGACATGTGAGCTGGCTGTTCCTTGTCATCGTTTGCAGACCCCTGCAAAGCAGTCTAGGGTTTGCAGGGTCCCTGAGAAGTGCTTTTGTGTTTTTAAAGGGCTGTTGCTGGTTGTGTGCTGCCCCAGACCTGCCAGGCACTGTACTAACAGCTCTCTCTGCCTCCAGCTGCCTCCCATAGAGCTTTTCTGCTTTTCTCTGCCATTCCAGGTGGTGCCCTGTGACCTGCACTCCTGCTCTCCACCAGCCAGTCCAACCCACTCCTACAGGGCTCAGAAACACCAGCCACGAGACCCCACCATGCTCTGCCTCCCCTCACACCTGTACCACTCCCTGTCCCAGGACAACTGTACTTCTGCCTGTATCGAACCCTCTGCACTGACTGTTCATGAGCCCCTGGACCATTCACCATCTTTGATGGGGACAGACCCAGCAGCCTGCTGAGATGCTTGTTTCTTCCATGGTCCCCAGGAAACGGAGAATAATTGAAGCTGCTTTCGTGCCACTGTTCCGCTCTTCTCCTCTTCCCACACAATGCTGTCACCATCCACCACCCCTTGTCTGAAACATCCCACGGGCACCCAACTGAAACAACTCATGAAGAGGCAAGACCTTTCTCAAATGCACTGTGGTGCCAGGAGGCATCTGGAGAAATCTAAGAAAAAAGCAAGGAAGAGAGAAAGGAAGGAAGGAAGGATGGAAGGAAGAAAGATGGAGCCCCAAACACCACCCCCCCCAGCCATCTCCTCATGCCAACAGAAAGCCCAAGAGGACCCTCAGGGCCCTGGCAAGCGCTGTTTGGGCTCAGCTCACCATCCCTGCCAGCAGTGGGAGGTGAACCCAAGGCTGGGGGAAGTCTCCCAGCTGTTTGGGTGCTTCAGGAAGGGGTGCTGGATTCAGCGATGCCGGGATCAGCCGCTCTGCTTTGCCAGTCACTGGGTAACGAGCAGTGTGACCTCGGTTACACCACCCTTGGGGTGACTGACCATTACCTGCCCGGTGCTCAAAAAACATTTTCCTCGGCATGACCCACATTCTCCAACTTTCTGCTCCTTTTGGGTGGGATTAAGTTGATTTATGTTTTTCTTCCTTTTGTTTTTTTTTCTGTTGTCCCTCAGAAGGCTTTTTGCTGGAAGACGTATTTTTGAGGGCAAACGTAACAGGACCTGGAACAGAACCTCAAATAATTAGATGTGATGGGTGCTCTCATTAGCGGAGGGGAGCTGCTGGTTTCTGTCAATTAGTGCGGGAGAACACGATGTGCAGGGGCTCCACAGGCAGATGAATGCAAAGTGCTCTGTGTTCATTGCTCCCAGGTGCTCGGCAGCTAAACCAGGACTGTGGAACCAGCTCTGTGGAACAACTCTTCTGGTTTGGTTGCTCTTCGAAGGGTGCTCTTTAGTGGTGCTAGAACTAAAGTCCCTGTGTACCCACCACAGCCCCAAAGCTGGGGGCAGGTTGGTTGTTAATACATCCTTATAAACTGGTCACAAGGGATTAAAGATAAAATACTTGATCCACCAGATATCTGTGCCTGCCTTCTCCTTCTCACTTTTCCTGCATCCTCCCACCATCCTTCCCACACTGCAAGGACCAGGAACTTTTATGAAAGTGCATTTTTTTTTCTTTTCCTCTTCTTTTTTTTTTTCTTTCTCCTTCTTTTTTTTTTATTTTCTTTCTTCTTTTTTTCTTCTTTTTTTTTCTTTTCTTCTTTTTTTTTCTTTTTTTCTCCTTTTTTCTTTTTTTTCTTCTTTTTTCTTTTTTCTTCTTTTTTCTTTTCTTCTTCTTTTTTCTTTTCTTCTTCTTCTTTTTTCTTTTCTTCTTCTTCTTTTTTCTTTTCTTTCTTTTTTTTTCTTTTCCTTTCTTTATATTTTTTTAATTTTTAGCTGTTTTGTAGTACCCAAGGGATTCGAGGCAGCGGGGATGCTCCTGGAAGTTAATAGGAAAATGAATAATAATAATAAAAAGAACAAGATACCAGGAAAAGGTTGTGATTTATCAGCTATTTCCTGGCGTGGGACTCTGAGCTGTGTGTGCGTGTCCTGCGCAGACAGGGCTTTGCAGGGATGAGTGTGTGTTATGCATGTCTGGCAAGTTCAGCTCAGAGGCAGTATTTAGTCCTCAGGGACTGTTTGTCATTTCGAAGCGCTCTTTCATTTAGGTGCAAATCAAGCTCCCAAGCCTTGCGTGTTATAAATCAGCTGCACTTGTCTATCGCTTGTACCACTGGAGAATCTAATCTGGCAGAGGTCAATAAAGGTAAATCGGTCTCCAGTCTCCTGCAAACCACGAGTTTGCCAAGCCCTCATTCAAAGCAGTACAGCATAAACGTTCGGTGCTCGATCTAATCAGATAATCTCCAAGCACATAACCAAGCAGCGCGTTTTCCTCCTGACGGAGCGTGATGTGAGGCACAGACATGTCAGAAGCGCTGCAGAGGGACAGCAGGGGGGATGTCCCTTCCCCACGTGTTGCAAACCCTTCGTTGCTCCATCTCTTCCCCTCCCCATAAAATCACAGAATGGTTTGGCTTGGAAGGGACCTGCCCTGGGCAGGGACACCTCCCACCAGACCATGTTGCTCAAAGCCCCATCCAGCCTGGCCTTGAACCCCTCCAGGGATGGGGCATTGGGAAAAATACCCCTAGATATTACACATCCCCATGTGCCACCAAGAGTGAGGATGTGTGCTGGGCAGATGGGGGACAATCTTGGGGGAATTACCCATATCTTCAGGTGTTGCTTTGGTAAGTAAGGAACAGAATGCTTTACTAAAGACCCCCCTTTTTACCCAGTTCTCATCTGCAGCAACACACAGGACACACTCACAGAGGGCTGTGTGCTCCTGCCTTCTGCCCTGGGCCTCTCTCTGGGAGAGGGTGAGGAGAGACCCTCAAACTCAGCTTTTGCAGGTTGTTTGGACATCATGGAATATGGTGAACCCAGAGCTGTTTACCCAAAGATGGGTCCAACTTGTTCTTCATACAGCATATGGTTGGGAGTCTTCAGCTTAGACCCTTACAATTAATTTTCCATTTACTTTGTTTTAAAGTGACCTCTTTCTAAAACCCAACTGTGTACCCAAAATGAGCTTACCCAGGCCAATTACAGGCAGAGGAGGATCGAAATAATGGGCTCAAGGCCAGGAGCAGGGTTTGCCAGGCACAAAACTCCCACTAATTAAATGGAACAGTTAAATGACAAAACCCAGGCAGGGGCTGGCGGGGGCTGGAGTTGGGGTTTCTCACCAGAGGAGTGACCTTTGGGTGGCTTGAAGCACACGTGCAAGATTGGAGGTGGAAATCTCCATCTTTTGGCCGGTCTCTGTGGATGCTGGGGTTTGGCAGGAGGGTTGTGATGCGTCTGTGTCTGAGTGTGACCAGGAGTGAGGAGCCTGGGGTGGTGATGGCAACAGGAGCCAGGGGTTTTGTGCCAAGGCTCAGCTCTGGGTGCCACCTGGGGCTGATCCAGACCCTGCACCAGCCAAGGGGAAGGCTGAGGGAGTTGGGTCTCTTTAGCTTGGAGAAGAGGAGACTGAGGGGTGACCTTATTAACGTTTATCAATATGTAAAGGGTGAGTGTCAGGAGGATGGAGCCAGGCTCTTCTCAGTAACATCCAATGACAGGACAAGGGGTAATGGATGCAAGTTGGAACAGAGGAGATTCCAGTTAAATACGAGGAAAAATTTCTTCCCAGTGAGAGTGACTGAACACTGGCAGGGGCTGCCCAGGGAGGTTGTAGAGTCTCCTTCTCTGGAGACATTCAAAACTCGCCTGGAGGCGTTCCTGAGTGATCTGATCTGGGTGTTCCTGCTCCAGCAGGGGGGATTGGACTAGATGAGCTTTCAAGGTCCCTTCCAATCCCTGATATTCTGTGATTCTGTAACACCCTGATGCTGAGGGGGACCCATCTCTGGTGGAGGCTGAGCCAGCATCAGGTCCTGGTGGATTTGGGAAGTGGATTCCCTAGAGATCTGCAATGGGGAATTAATGGGAGGAGGCAAACACTTTGGTGGGGTGGCACTGGGAGGTCATTGTAGACCAAAAGAAAAAGGGATCTTGTGTTATAAACCCCACAAAATATCCAAACCACTTCAGATCTCTTCTTAATTCTGTTTTAACTCACACATTTGCAGAAGCAATTATTTTCCTATGGAAAAAACAAAACAAAACAAAACAAAAAAACCCTCCCACACAAGTGAGATCAAGACTATTAACTGGAGTCAGCCACTTGTCACAAGAGCTGCTTGAAGAAGACAGAGCTGTGTGCTCCTGTAAGAAGCAGGAGAGCACGCTTTAAAATAGTAATTAAAAAAAAAAACAACAACAAAAGCAAAACGAAAGAAGCCGTTCTCCTTCGAGAGCGACGAGCCCGGCTCCAGCTGTGCCCGGCTCCCAGATGTGCCCGCGGGTCTGAGCGTGGGACTCCCGCCTGCAGACTCATCCCATCTGCAGACTCGTCCCACCAGATGAACCAGTTTCACTTTCAGAAATAGGAAGTTCTCCGGGAAGGGCCGGCAAGTGCCCAGACACGCGCCAGGGACGCGGGACGGCAGCATGAGCCCGGGATCGCCCCTTCCTCCGGCCTCGAGGAGCGCGGTGGCATAGACCACCCCATCCACTGCCCTCACCGGGGATGGAGCAGTTTGTCCGGAAGCGTTTGACCTTCCTGACCTCCTTCTGGAATAAACTCCGTCCCCGCTCGGCGCCGGAGAGCTGCTCGCTGGGGTATCTCGGTTCCGATTCCGTTTCGCTGCACTCGGAGCCGAACTCCATTTCCTTCATCCCCAAGTCCTCTCTCTTTATCGCTTTATACGCTTTCACAGCCCGGAGCGAGGAGGAGCTGAGCGTAAGTGCAGGGGACAAACTGCGTGTCCTCAGAGAAGAAGGAGAGTATGTCTTAGCCCGGCGGCTGCTGGGGGAGCCGGCCATGGGCTACGTTCCTGCTGCCTACGTGGCCAACCTCAGCCAGGGCACCTCCACTCACCGGCCGTAAGTATCCCGTGCTCTGGACCCATCAGGGGATAGAGGCTGGACCGTGTCCTTGCCCGGGGCAAAGGCAGCATTTACCCTCTGCTCTGTTGGGGAACACGAGCTCCTCATCCCCTGCTTTTGCCACCAGCAGTGGTGGGACTGAGAGGGGACCTTCCTCCAGCAGTGGTGGGACTGAGAGGGGACCTTCCTTCCCCTCAGCATCCCTGCTGTCAAGTTCCTGCAGCTCACAGCAGGGGGGTGGGGGTGGGGAGGTTCAGGACATCCTGTCTGGGGGACGCAGTGGGAGCAGAGATGCTGGTCCCCCTTCCCAGGTGCATCACCCTGGCATGGGATGAGGTGGCTCCAGGCTGGGATGTGGTGTCACAGTGTGCTTGGGTGCAGCTTGGGTATCGAATAAATGGGCTCCTGCTTGTTCCGGCTCCTCTCCCTCTTTCCTTGCATTAAAGGGGAGGCAGGAGGGAGCTGAGGAAGCTTCTGTCTGAGCCCTGCTAGCTCCAAAGAGCCCAGGAGTGTGGGGAAAGGCAGTTCAGATGGGACCTGCCGGGAATCCCCGAGCTCTGTAGGGCCAAACCATTCTGCTGCTGCTGCCGTCCGGCTCCTGCTCATATGGGGCTGGGAGCTCCCTCCCTGTCGATGTGAAGCTCAGGTTGATGTCTCAGCCCTTGCTCAGCTGGGGAAAGCCCAGTCTCATCATTGCATAAGGCAGCCTGGTCCTGACACGCCAGGTAAAGAGCCCCGAGACACTGCTGCTCCCTCTGTGCCAGGCTCTGAGTCACAGCCGGTGATGGGGAAACACATGGATGGGATGGGTGTGATTGCCCTGCAGCCTCCCCTGGTGCTTCCCCTGCACTGCCTGGGCTCTGGGAAAACAGAAGGGAGCATGGGGAGCCTGGGAAGGGGCCCCAAAATGCAGGGACAGTGATTGGAGCTGGTAGGATGGGAGAGACCCTCCCTACACGTGCTTTGGAGAAAGGCAGAGCCTGTCTTGGTTTGGACCATGCTGGGACCTCACTGGTGAGGACCAGCGGGTCAGCTCACTGCTTTGGCCCCATGGCACAGAGCAGCAGGGCAAGCTACAAGTGTGGCATGGCAGCCAGGGCGAGTGGGGAGCACACAGACTCTGTGGAGCCGCAGGTTGGAGCTGGGTGGTAATTTGTTCAGCTGTGTAACCCCATCACGTATAATTTCCTGCACGGCTTCCCAGACGCTGGCGATCCCAGCTGATGATGAAACCTTCAGCTTCTTGACTCCCAGCTGCGTCAGGCTGGAGGAAACAGCCCCGTGCTTCCCCCTGTCCTGCTGAGTTGTGACCCAGCCGCCCAACCTGCCTTTTCTTGCTGGAAATTTGGTGATCAATCTTGGCACAGAAGAGGGGTTTGGCTGGGTCTTCCTTCCTGCCTCGGTGCTGCTGAGGTCCCCCACATCTGGAGGGAAAAAAAAGGCAATTTCTGGTTATGTTTTCATTCATGATGTTTGTTCTGAGAGCTGGTTATGTCCATGGGCTGCAGATCAAGGAGTGCAAAGTGATGCTGAGCTGTTGCCCTCATGGTAAGACACATGGGTGCATCCCTACCAGAGCATCTTCTGCTCAGCACCAAGCGGTTGGTGCTTTATTCACCGCAGGCTGTCAGCCCACTGAGCCCCAGGGCGCAAACCTCCTGATTTTGGGTGGGAGCTGAGACCTGGCCAGCTCGATGCAGTGGTGACCAGACACTGCTGGAGGAAATGGGGCTACCAAGATGATTTAGGGAGTGGAGCATCTCCCATATGAGGAAAGGTTGAGGGAGTTGGGTCTCTTTAGCTTGGAGAAGAGGAGACTGAGGGGTGACCTTATTAACGTTTATCAATATGTAAAGGGTGAGTGTCAGGAGGATGGAGCCAGGCTCTTCTCAGTAACATCCAATGACAGGACAAGGGGTAATGGATGCAAGTTGGAACAGAGGAGATTCCAGTTAAAAATGAGGAAAAATTTCTTCCCAGTGAGAGTGACTGAACACTGGCAGGGGCTGCCCAGGGAGGTTGTGGAGTCTCCTTCTCTGGAGACATTCCAGACTCGCCTGGAGGCATTCCTGAGTGATCTGCTCTAGGTGTTCCAGCTCTGGCAGGGGGATTGGACGAGTTGAGCTTTCAAGGTCCCTTCCAATCCCTGATATTCTGTGATTCTGTGAACGGCTTGCAGTCAGCAAAGATGCAATAAAATGCCACATGTGCCTGCAAAACCCATTGGGTGAAGCAGCCCTGATGCAGGCTGGCAATGGTGTGTGCTGGCAGCCCCCTTGGCAGGCTCTGAGTCCCTGGGCTGGCCACCAGGCTGCTTGCTCGGTGGCTACCGTGGGTGAGCAAATGATGGGAGGGAGCTGCTCACACTCGGGAGGTGCAGGAGCCCCTGGGCTGGCTGCGAAACCATCCAAACACCATCTCTTAACCCCTCTGCTCTTCTCCCCCAGCTGGTACTTCAGCAGGATCAGCAGAAATGAAGCTGAGCAGCTCCTCCTCTCGCCTCCCAACCAGCATGGCTCCTTCCTGGTCCGGGACAGCGAGAGCAGCAAGGGCGAGTACTCTCTCTCAGGTAATTTGGTGGCAAGTAGCCAGAGCAAAATGAGCAAGGGGAAAGGAAGCAGGCTGGTCCTTAGGGGCAATTCCTGGCTTGCTCAGCACAGGGTGAAAAAGGCTGAAATACGTTTAAAGCGCTTTATGGCATCAAGTGAACTGACCACTGTCTAAAAGCAGGGAGAAAGCTAATAGATGCGGGTATGGATTGCTAAATTATGGTGGCAAAAGAAAGTATGCTGCTCCTGTCCAGAGTATCAGAGCAATAAACAATTCACAGCAGCTTAATAATGATTTCATGGCACAAACTCCCAGGATTTTATTCCAGGAGCTTTTGTCACCTGAGGCTTGTCTGAAAATACATGGCCCCTCCGGGTTGCCAGGGCCTGGGCTGCTCCCACGTACAGACATCTGAATTCAGGGAGCTTTGGGCCAGGCAGCACCATTACAACCTGGTCTGATCCACATAATGCCAGTCCTGAGACATTCACAGCAAACCCCACATCCCCATCACCACACCCCGTGGGATGAACTGTGTGGGAGCTCCAGCCACCCCAGTGCACCCACCTCCAGCCACCACCAACTCTGACACTCTTGTTTGCTTGTGTGGGGAGTTATCCCCACTCATAAAGCATCACCTCCCTGGTCCAAATGAGCCCCACAAGGCTGGGCTTCTTCTGAGCCAGGAGGTGGGAGGAAAGGGTGTGATGGGGAGAGGGGATGTAATACCCCAGGGAGGACTTGGGGTGCTTTAGAGGGTGCTTTAGATCCCGTGCCTGGAAATTAGAGAGGGTGAGACTCAGCAGTGGGGTGGGAAGGAGGCAGTGATGGTAGGAGCTGAGCTTTCCCCCTCCTGGGCTTCCCCTACAGTTCGCAACCACATGAAGGTCAGCCACTTCCGAATCTGCAAGAGCCCCGGGGGCAGCCTCTACATCCAGAAGGGACATCCCTTCCCGGACATGGAGGAGCTCCTGGCCTTCTACACCAAGCACTGGAAGGTCATCCAGAGCCCCTTGCTGCAGCCCTGCAGCCCTGCGGTGCGTACGCCGACAGCACGGCTCAGCTGAGCTCCCAGAAATGGACAGGGTGGGAAAAAAGGAAAGAGAAATTAGATAAAAAATAGAAATAATTAGCCAATCCATTCGAAGTTTGAGCTTTATTGAACTAAATTTCAAATATACCACTATTATAGCTGCCAGCATCACCTCTTATCAGCCACCTTAAGGCCAGACATGGCATTTATCTAGAATGAACAGGCTTTCCTGAAATGTCTTCTCCATCTCAAAGACTAGATACCACGTTGTTAGAAATCCCTTCAATACTGAATCTGGAAATGCCTGCATTTCCATTTATTTTTTTCCTAGAGTACAGTGAGACCACGTTGCTTCTATATAGTCGACATGCCAATTAGCGTGGCACCCATGAATCCAATTAGAGTATTAATCCCAAATTGCCGACTCATTTCCTGATTAGAATTCCATTCACCAATTATGCCTTAGAAATAAGAATTAAACACGTGAATAATTCGAGAGTGAAATTAAAAGGTGGAAGATAAAAGAAATGCTTAATGAGCTGAAGTCTAAATCAACCATAATATGCAATAATATTCATTTACTCATTTCTATTTATTGGTGGAAATGGAGAAAAGCCACCTTTGAGGTCTGATGAGGAAGGAATTATGACTTGAATTCCTGATGTTTGTGTAGTTTCAAAAAATCTCCCCCCTTGGACATGTTGGCATGTCTTGTGCCCACAGTGAACCTTTTACAGGGGTGGAATGCAATGCCCAGGCTGCAGCCCCAGAGGAACGTAGGTGATAGAGCACCAAGTCTTGCTCATGCCTCTGTGGCCACCAGGCCCTGGAGGGCACCAAGAGCTGGTGCAGGCTCCACCAGCAGGTCCTGCCTGGCTGGTCCAAGCGTGCAATGCCCATTTCACAGACCCCACCTGAGAGGGATGGCTGGGAGCGTCCACGCTGGGAGTTCACCCTACGGAGGAAGCTGGGTGAGGGCTACTTTGGAGAGGTGTGGGAAGGACTGTGGAGGAACACGGTGCCGGTGGCCATCAAGATCATAAAAGGTAGGTAGAGGAGCAGATGTTAACAGTGACCAACTTGGTCTCTTGTTCACTGCCACATCATTCATCCCTTTTTGTTTCTGAGCTCTCTTTGTCACTGTGTCTGTCTTATCAAACAAACTGTGGTAGGACCTGTCAAGTAACCACTGAACGACTTCTGTAGCCCTAAGCTTGGGCTTCACCTTTATAAAATGTCTCTGTCCAGTGGATTTGTGATAAGTCGAGTCCTGACAGAACTATAATCCTGAAAATAGGATCCAAAGCCCCATGGAAAACATCTCTTGGGTGTTTGGATGAGAGACACAGGATGTGCAGATGGGAACTTTGAGAGCAGAGATGGGCTGTGAGGTGGAAAATGATCTTCATCCCAGTTGGAGGTGCCGAGATCCCCAAATCTATGTGAGAAAGTAGCTCACAAGGGTCATGTTGGCTTTCTCCCCCAGCTGACATGAAGGCAGAAGACTTCACCAAGGAAATTCAGAACCTGAAGCGCCTGAGGCATGAGAAGCTGATCCAGCTGCATGCTGTCTGCTCACTAGATGAGCCTGTGTATATCATCACCGAACTCATGCGGAAAGGCAATCTCCACAGCTACCTCAACAGTGAGTACCAGTGCTGGCACCATGGGGAGTGGGCTCCTGGGGCAGAGCTGCTCTGCAGATGCTTTCCATGCCCTATGAACCCAAGTGAGGAGCCTAAGAGAGAGAAAGCCTTGTTTCCATCCCACTTAGATCAGTCATAATGTAGAGAAATCATTGGGCACTTGGTGGAGATGGTTTTGAGTGAACCCAAGACTCAAAGACACAGTCTTGTGTGATCCTTTTGGTGTCCATGTGCGTTCGATCCATTTCAGTCCCTGGGAGCCCAACTGTGCTGGTATAAACCTTCATTCCTCTTTCTTCACCCACCTGTGGGCTGCCAGGTGGAGGGAAACCCTTTGTCTGTTTTTGGACAACTCTTATTTTCATTAGGAATGAAATGACCAAACCTCCTCCTGGGTCCAGTGGTATAGTTTTGTTCACCTGCAGAGCTGGTAACTAGGCATGGTCTTCTCATCACCTGGCCATCAGTTTATTTTTCTTGGCCTTTCTTTTCCTGACTCAGTAATCAGTCTTGAAGGGAAACAAGACAAACAGCTCCCACCAAGACCTGTTTTTCTACTGGGTGCACCCCTCTCCTCCCCTACGCTGACCTCATTTTTGGCTGGGCCTCCAGCAGCATTTGGTGCCTAAGGAGCTGGAGCTTGCAGGCAGGAGAGGTTGAGAGTTCTGGCTGGAGATTTGCATGGCAGAAGGTCACCTTTACCTTCAAATGAGCCGTGGATATCTGCATCCTCATTGCAGCCCAGGATGTTCTACAGAGCTCACCCCAGTCCCATTTCTGAGGAACCCATGGCTGTGCTGAACTTCCCATGTGGCACAAACAGGATGGTTAGGCAGGACCTCCAGTTCGAGGTTTGACATATTCCCTGGGTCCCATGTTGCCAGCACAGGGTTTCCTTCCAAACCAGAACACCTAAAATAGCTATTTCCAGGCTGCACCCAACGCTTGGATTGTCTGGGATAACAGGTCCTGAAGGGAAGTCCCTGGGCACCTCCCACCTGCTCAACATCGCCTGCCAAGTGGCAGATGGGATGAGGTACCTGGAGGAGAAGCACATTGTCCACCGGGATCTGGCAGCCAGAAACATCCTGGTGGGAGAGGAACTTACCTGCAAAATCGCTGATTTTGGACTTGCCCGTCTCCTCAAGGTTGGTCAGTGGGATGCTGTGGTCCCTCCCATCACCCCAGGCCACCAAGCTGCCCCATGCTGTAGCTACTTCCTCATCAATCTCCTTTGCCAACACACAGCCCCAGCAAAGACTCAAAAGGGCTGTGTTCATCACACCATCCCTCATGACCCATCGCCCATTGCTTTTCAGGATGACATTTATTCTACCAGCAGTAGCACCAAAATCCCAGTGAAGTGGACAGCCCCGGAGGCAGCCAACTATCGCACCTACTCCCTCAAGTCTGATGTCTGGTCCTACGGGATTCTGCTCTATGAAGTCTTCACGTATGGACAGATCCCGTATGAAGGTAGGGGACCCCTCCAGTACTGCTCCATCCACAGGCTTGCCTATGGTCCCCAAAAGGAAACATGTAATGAATTATTGTATTGTCCCTTCCACAAGGGCTGTAGAAGCAGCTCCTAAAGCATGAGCAAGTTATTGTCCACTTTGGGGATTGCTGAGAGGGGGTTTCAGTGCTTGCAGAAGGGGCGCAGGAGCTGGGAGCAAAAAGGTGGTATAGGCTGGATGATCTCCCACAGCTTCTACTCTGCCACCCTCATGGCAGAGAGACACTGTTCCATGGCAGTGTCAGTTGACATCTTGGCCCATTGCAGGCATACCTTCAGGGCATTCTTTGGGGACATTAGATTGAGAGGCATCTTCTCCTTCCTTGCAGGAATGACAAACCAAGAAACCGTACGGCAAATCACCAGGGGCTACCGCCTTCCCCGGCCCAGCTCCTGTCCTCCTGAGATCTACAGCATCATGCTGGAGTGCTGGAGAGGCAACACGGAGGAGCGTCCTACCTTCCTGGCCCTGCGAGAGAAGCTGGGCTTCATCTACAGACGGCTGCTCAGCTCCCTCTCCTGAGGGATCCCCTTCCCACCATCCTTCCAGCACAAGCCCCTCCAGGCCAGCTTTTGCCAAGCGGCTCTTTCCTTCTGGGTTGCTCTCTGACAGGACTCCAAGGAAAGAACAATCCCCCCCCCTGCAAAAAAAAACAACCCAGCCTGTGGCTCCTCTTGGTCAGGATGCAGGGAGTTGGCCAAGGGAAAAGGCATCGAGTCATGGAGAACTTGGTGCCAACTCTTGGCAGTGTAGCAGCCCAGAAAAGCCCCTTGGTAGCGAAGGCATCACCCAGAGTTTACATCTTCATTCAGCCAGTAGGGTGGGAGGTTCCTTCTGCTCCCCACACCGACGTGAAGGTTTCTAGTTCGTGTTCAGTTGTGGCTCCGCTTGATTTTTCTTGTAGTGTGTGTCCGATGTATTTATCAATAAATGTGTGTGCATCCAGGCACGTGAGTCCTTGCAGGGCATTGCTGGGCCCTCAGCCCTCACCAAGCTGCTCTCCTCCCAGCCCAGGAAGCACTGGTTTTGAGCAACCAGTCCCGCTGTTGCAACCACAGATATAACCATTTTTGTGTCTCTTTGGTCTATGTTCATAAAGACGTGCATTAAACCATGTGCCTCTGCCACCTCCTCCCCAGGCATCAGCCTTGTGTGCCCTGAGGACCCTGCACAGGCAGCTCCCGCTGGGGCTGCTCGGCTCTGGCTTGTTGTCTTCCTCACCGGAGCAATTTTTCCAAGAAAAATTAAAAACCCCATCTTTTGGGGTTCAAATATTTAACACCCATGTAGCCCAGGGGCAGGCAGCACTTGGCAAAACACTGCTTTGCTCTTCATCACACCCATGGTGCAAAGCCAGGAGATGCCACCACCACCCCTAGCCCCTCTCACCATTCCCAAGGTACGGCATTGCAGGGCGACTTTCAACCCCTCGTCCCCCCCTACCCTGATCTGGGGGGAGTGTTTCCTCCAGCTGAGCACCTTTGTTCTCCCCAACCACCCCCAGCAGGCTCTGGGAGGCTGGGCTGTCCTTGGCAGGGGTGGAAGGACACGCTGAAAAGCAGCACTGGGAGCAGTGCCAAAGCTGTGGGCAGGGGCTGCTTGAGCACCGATGGGCTCGGGACACTGGTGGTGGGGAGAACGAGGTGCTGTGGGTGAGGGGGGAAGAGATTTCAGTCAGCCAGGGTTGCTTGAGTTTAGGTTTCCTTCTGACAAGTCCGTGCCGTCTGTTTGCCGGGGAGGGGGTGACCATTAGGGCTGAAACAACAGCAGAGCTGGAATATATCAAGTGAATGAAGTTCATGCAAGGCTCTCCCTGTGCGAAACAGCAGAAATGAGCCTGGCTGTTAATTGAGCACGTCTCCGGGCTCGAGGGGCCTGGAAAGGGGATGCGGGAACGTGGTTTAGGTGTGTGATAAATTCGGATCTGGCTTCACTTCCTCTGAAGCTCCAGCAAGGGTGAGGCGGTTGCCGAACACCTCGGGAGCTGCGGCCGTGCCCTGGGAAGGTTAGACTGCCCACACCTGGAAAGAAACTATAAAAATGTTGGGTTTTGCCACAGTGTCTGACATGATTGCAGGAGGAAACCCGCAGCTTTCAAAGCATTTCACAGCCTGCTCCAGCACCCCAGCAGAGGGGACACGTACGCACAGCCCAGGTTCCCTCCTATGAGCAAAATAAAGCCTGAAGCTGTGTCTGGTGGGTGCTATGGTGACTGCACCCCAAGAAAGGGCTTGGGACACATGTGGTGCAGCAAGATATTAAATTTGCAGGGCTGGCTGCCACCAGATGGAGCTAAAAATTAAGCTGGAAGAGCAGGGTGTGCCTGGGGTGGCCCAGGCTGGCTGGGGGGCAGTGGAGCATGGACGGGGGTCCCTCCAGGAGCCAGTGGGGCTGGCAAGGCTGCGGCATCACACACATGGCCATGAACCTGCCCACGCTGCTGCAACAATGCTGTTGGGGGGGGTGGGGGGAAGGGAGGACATGGGCCAAGCCAGTGCTGCCCACAGTAGCTTTTCCTTCCTCCTCCACAACTCCATTAAGAGCCGATTCACTCCTTGGGTTTGCCCTCCAGCATGGCCTGCTTGGTGCTTGGCATTTCTCTGGGTCATTACTTGCTTTCTAAAAGCAGACAGAGCTGTGGGGGGAGCCCAGGTTTCCCCATCTTCTCCCAGGATCTCAGCCTGGGGGAGGGCACCGCAGCAGCCCCAGAATCAGGTCTGCTACAGGCACCGGGCTCTTCCCAAAAATCCATCCTACAGAGGCAGAGCTGTGGGGTCTCAACTCTTTTCCGAACCACTCTGAGGTGGGCATTGCAAACACGTGCTGCTCAAGGCATCTGCTCTGGTTTCAGTCTGGGATGTGCCCCGTTCATATTGACCCAGAGGCACTTGACCAAAAATGCAATGTGTTTGGGCTGCTGAGCTTGTTCCTATTTTTAAGGTCCCATACCAGCCTTTGACGGGTGAGGGGGAAGCAAAACTGCTGGAGGGGACAGAAAAAAAAACAGAAAAATCAAGAGAACAAAATAAATTGCACAAGCAGCACGAGGCAGGAGGTGAATATGGCTCAGAGCAGGGCTGCTGCCAGAGCTCCTGCCAGGCGGTGGGGTGGCACGAGGGATGCTGCAAGGGCCGAGGGTGAGCAGCAAGAACCAGCTGGTTTTTTGCTCAAATATGTGAGTTAATCAACAGACAAAACACAGTGTCGGGAGGCAGCTGGGGAGCAGAGGAGGGGATAGCATCCCTGGGGGGGTTGATGCCATGGGAGGCGGGTGTTTGCCCTTCCGAGAGTGAGCCTGGCGGGAAGGGGGTGTTGTTTAGGGCAAGGTATGATATATAAAGAGCTCCTTTGCTTGTCTGACTTCTGTTGCCCAACAAATCCCTTGCTATCCCACCACAGCGGGGGCAGCAGGATGACCCAGCGAGATGTGCCAAATCAGCTGGAGTCGTGGAATCATTCAGGTTGGAAAAAGAAGTGCAAGATCTGCAAGAGTTAACCCAGCCCTGCCAAGTCCACCACTGACCCATGTCACTCAGCACCACATCCACATGTCTTTTAAATACTTCCAGGGATGGTGACTCCACCACTTCCCTGACCAGACTGTTCCAACGCTTGACAACCCTTTCAGTGAAGAAAATCTTCCTAATATCCAACCTAAACTTCCCCTGGTACATCCTGAGGCCATTTTTTCTCATCCTATCACTTGGTTCTTGGGAAAAGAGACTGATCCTCATAGCAGTGGGGATGGAAACAGCACTAAAACAAACGTGCTTGGATGTCAGATGCTTTTCCTTTACACGCCTGACTGCTGCCAAGGGGCAAGAAAGGCCCCAAAAGCAGCGGGCACCCCATGCAATCAAGGCACTGCCAAGGTCTTTGCCCTCAGCAATGCCATGAAGCTGCCTGGGAGCACAATCAGGGGGGCGAGGGGCAGGTTCTCCCTGTTTTTCCACCCCCACCTGAAAATTAGGGACGCAGAATTGGTGCCTTTGCACTGCCACAGCCACTCCCCCCTCACCCCCCCCCTCTCCTGGGGGTGCCTGGGGACAGTCATGGGATTTGACCTTCCACGATCACAAGACCAAGAAGCAAATACAGCACTATTGACTTTGCCTTTGTGTGTCCACACTTTAACCTGCAGCCTCTGAGGCCTGGAAAAAAAGTATTTCTCTCTCCAAAACCTGGGGCTTCTGCTGGGAACCAGCAGCACATGGAATCACAGAATGGTTTGGGTTGGAAGGGACCTTAAAGATCATCCAGTTCCGAAGCCCCTGTCCTGGGCAGGCTCACCTCCCACCAGAGCAGGTTGCTCAAAGCCCCATCCAACCTGGTCTTGAACACTTCCAGGGATGGGGCTTCCACAACCTTTCTGGGCAACCTGTTCCAGTGTCTCACCACCCTCACAACAAAGAATTTCTTCCTAGTATCTGATCTAAATCTCCCCTCTTCCAATTTAAAACCATTACACCTGTTGCTCCACTCCCTGACAAAGAGTCCCTCTCCGGCTCTCCTGTAGGTCCATTAAATACTGGAAGGCTGCTCCAAGGTCTCCCCAGAGGCTGAGCCCTCCCATCTCAGCCTGTCTTCATAGCAGAGGTGCTCCATCCCTCTGAGCATCTTTGTGGCCTCCACTGGACCCGTTCCGTTCCAACAGGTCCATGGTCTTTCCTGTGCCGAGGACTTCAAAGAGTCTCCACAGGGACTCCATGAGACCCCACTGCTCCCCTCAGGCATTCTGGGGGCAAGTAGCAGCCAAAGGGATTTGCCTGAACATGGGAAGACCCTGGGGCAATGCTTGCTGGGATGAGCCAGTCCCACAGCCACCCTTCTCAGCTCACCAGCCAGCCAGCACGCCTCAGCTTGCCTTGCTCAGAAAGGAATTTCTCTTCCCTCCCCCCCCCCAACTTGATTTTCCTACATTTTGCACAGCTTAAAGGCTGCCACGTGCCTCCTGTGATACACAGCCACATGCATGGAGGCACAGCGTCCCCCAGCAGTGCCCAGTCCCACCAGTTTGCTGCCCAGGTGGAAGTCACATCAGATTGGTCATGGGGTGATGTGCTGCTGTGGACCTGGAGATGACCCCACAGGGTGATGACAGCCTTGGAGGTCCAAATCAGGCACCCAAGGCTGCTGGTCCTGGGGAACACCCTGCAGCCATTCCCTTTGGATGCACACACTCCTGCAGGGGATGCTGAGGTTCAAGTGCTGCCCCAGCCCCTCCTAGGGACAAGGGGGGGGGGCACACAAACCCTCTGTCCTGAGGCCAGGACCTAGGCCTGGAGGTGCAGAGCTCAGGGAAAAGCTTGCACAACATTTTTCCCTTCCAGAAACAAGGAGCAGACCCTGGATGTCTCCGCAGCACAGATGAAAAGCAGAGCAACCACCCCCCCTGCTCTCTGAACCCAGTTCTGCCCTTCAGCCCTGCCTGCATGGGATTTGGGGGCATAAAGTCACTGCTCAGGGGGCCTGGAACACACAGGGACCATCTGTGGCTAAAACCAGACCAGAGCAGGAAGATTTGGCACCTTTAAATCGAGCCCTGCCAAGGTTGTGTTTGCCTCCAGTAGGACCCAGACAAACTGGGACCTTGCCCCCTTCCTCACACATTGGCACCTGCAGGCTCTTGTTGTCTCAGCACTTTATCGAGCAGCACTCCCCAGCCATCAAGCTGATCACCAAAGAGCCAAGCTGACTCATTTGAGGCAAAAATCAGCCCAAACACCATTTGGGGCAGCACAGCACAGTGCATGGGCCAGCTTGTCACCAGGGCTGCCCCGCTCCAACCGCCCCCTGAGCTCCAGCCTGACATCAGACCCGCAAAACACAAGCTCTGAGCAAACCTCATCTCCCTCCTGGTGATGGAAGGGGCTCACTCTGTGCCCAAATCCTTCCCCCAGCCCTGACCAGAGCCAGGCACTCATTCCTGCACCCCACAAAGGCTTTGGATCAGGGCAGGGCAGCATTGTCTTTGGAAATGAAAGGGACTTCAGTGTCAGCAGGGACAGGCTGTGTAGCCCAGGGAGGAGGACAAGGTGGGGGAGGCATCTGCAGCATCACCACAGCCCAGCTGGATCCTGCTCACATGCCAAACACACCAGTGAGTCACTGGCACCACCATGCCAACCAGCATTACAGAATCAGACTGGAGTTGGAAGGGACCTCTGGAGATCATCTAGTCCAACGCACAGGAGGTCCACCCAGAGCAGGTTGGACAGAAACATGTCCAACCAGGTTTTCAAGGTCTCCAGAGATGGAAATTCCACTACCTCTCTGGGCAGCCTGTTCTGGGGCTCTCCTACCCTCAAAGTAAAGCCCCTCCTTATATTTAGATGGAACTTGTATTCAAGTTTGTGCTCATTACTTCTTGTCCTGTCCCTGGGCACCACTGAAAAACCAGACCGGCCCCATCCTTTTGACACCCACCCCCGTCAGTCTTCTCCAGACTAAAAACACCCAAGCCCCTCAAGCCTTTCCTCCTCAGAGAGATGTTCTAGGCCCCCCCCATCATCTTCGTAGCCCTAACATCACCAGACACTGCTGCAGTGGGACACTGTGCCATGTCCCCATCTGGCCCCACAGCACCGCTCTGCCCTCCCACCACAGAGGAAGAGCCACCCCCAGGGTTTTAAAAGGCTGCTTGACTTTATTAGTTGCCATTGTACAAGGTAAGTAAAACGTGTTACCGAGTCTGCATGGAAAGGGTGTAGCTACAGTAAGAAAAGAGTAAAAAGGCTGGTGTGGGAATCAACAGGGCGGGGTTTGCTGGGCTTTTTTTATCATGAAGCAGCACCTTTGCCTTGGAGCAACCTTTGCCTACTCTACAGGAGCTGAGGGGGGCACAGGGAGGAAGGGGCTGTGCCTGCCAGTTTTGGGGACCAGCCACCCACCAACTCATGAGGAGGGCCCAGAGCTGGGCTCGCTGGCATGGCGTCGCCGGCCTGCTCCTTGGACCGGCACCAAGCCACAGGCCATGGGTCCTGCTGTCACCCGCAGTGCTCCCAAGCTGCAAGATAGAACAGAGAAAAGGGTCAGGCCAACACAGAGGTGTTGCATTGTCACCCTGCATTTATTTTTTGATGCAGAGGAGTGGGTGCCCTGGGTATGGCAGGGTCACCTCCTGGGTCAGGAGGTACCTCAGGGGACACAGCAGGGATGTCCCCCACTGTGCTGCACTGGCATTCCTCTGCATCATCTCATCCAAGGAAAGCACTCACCTCTCTGGGGACTCCGACACAGTTGTCATGGCCAGGGGAGTAGTCTTCCCAAAGAAGAAGCTGGCCCACCAATGGCCGGGATCAGACTTCGGCAGACCTGGGGGACAGCATGTGCCAAGGAAAGTTCAGGTCAGGTCACTACCACCCCAGCCTCATCCCACAGGAGATGCTGGGTCATCTCCAATAAGATCTGCACTGGAGGGGCCAGCAGCAGAATTCCCATGGGACCCCAAGCCAGGATGGGTGGCACTTACCCGGGGGGTGGGGGATGACCTCGCCAGAGTACTCCGAGCTGCCGCAGGAGCTGTTGCTGGATGTGGAGCTCAGGCGCCCTGTGGAGAGAAGTCACAGCCAGAGTCAATACTGACCCCTGGTGATGCCATGAAAAGCAGAGCATGACCTTGATGTGGCTATCCCTGGGGTGACATAGCTCAGTCTCATCACTATCTCACCCCAGTACTTGCCCAGCTTTAGTACAAAGTCAATAAAAACCACTAGGAAGGAAATATTCTGGTGATATTACAAGCTGGCCAAGAGCAGGAAGCAGAAAAGTGCCTGAACCCCCTCTCCAGGAAAATACTTGCAACCCCAACCCCAAGGGCACTATTTAACAGCTTTGCACCTGCATGCAACACTTGGAAGATCTTTGCAGATGACCTGAGGCCAAGAAGAGGCAGATTCCTGCATATAGTCCACACAGTCTTAGTCCAACTGCTACAAGCCTGCTCCTTGTTTGAGCTCAACGGAAATACTTTAATTCCCTCTGGTTTAGACAATCCATTAAACCAGGAAGCCTCTCCCCTGGAGAGCTACCAGTAGCTACCATTGCCCAGGTGGGTTTTGCAGCTTATTTCCAACAACAACAGCACAAGCCACATTCAAAGCTGTCACCTCCCCTCACCTTAACAAGTATTCAAGGANCCCCCGTCAGTCTTCTCCAGACTAAAAACACCCAAGCCCCTCAAGCCTTTCCTCCTCAGAGAGATGTTCTAGGCCCCCCCCATCATCTTCGTAGCCCTAACATCACCAGACACTGCTGCAGTGGGACACTGTGCCATGTCCCCATCTGGCCCCACAGCACCGCTCTGCCCTCCCACTCCAGAGGAAGAACCACCCCCAGGGTTTTAAAAGGCTGCTTGACTTTATTAGTTGCCATTGTACAAGGTAAGTAAAATGTGTTACCGAGTCTGCATGGAAAGGGTGTAGCTACAGTAAGAAAAGAGTAAAAAGGCTGGTGTGGGAATCAACAGGGCGGGGTTTGCTGGGCTTTTTTTATCATGAAGCAGCACCTTTGCCTTGGAGCAACCTTTGCCTACTCTACAGGAGCTGAGGGGGGCACAGGGAGGAAGGGGCTGTGCCTGCCAGTTTTGGGGACCAGCCACCCACCAACTCATGAGGAGGGCCCAGAGCTGGGCTCGCTGGCATGGCGTCGCCGGCCTGCTCCTTGGACCGGCACCAAGCCACAGGCCATGGGTCCTGCTGTCACCCGCAGTGCTCCCAAGCTGCAAGATAGAACAGAGAAAAGGGTCAGGCCAACACAGAGGTGTTGCATTGTCACCCTGCATTTATTTTTTGATGCAGAGGAGTGGGTGCCCTGGGTATGGCAGGGTCACCTCCTGGGTCAGGAGGTACCTCAGGGGACACAGCAGGGATGTCCCCCACTGTGCTGCACTGGCATTCCCCTGCATCATCTCATCCAAGGAAAGCACTCACCTCTCTGGGGACTCCGACACAGTTGTCATGGCCAGGGGAGTAGTCTTCCCAAAGAAGAAGCTGGCCCACCAATGGCCGGGATCAGACTTCGGCAGACCTGGGGGACAGCATGTGCCAAGGAAAGTTCAGGTCAGGTCACTA
Organism: Jacana jacana; assembly: GCA_013400555.1. Classification (NCBI taxonomy): domain Eukaryota; kingdom Metazoa; phylum Chordata; class Aves; order Charadriiformes; family Jacanidae; genus Jacana; species Jacana jacana. Next base: position 346,184 of record VZTM01006227.1, on the reverse strand, counting down.
CCACCCCAGCCTCATCCCACAGGAGATGCTGGGTCATCTCCAATAAGATCTGCACTGGAGGGGCCAGCAGCAGAATTCCCATGGGACCCCAAGCCAGGATGGGTGGCACTTACCCGGGGGGTGGGGGATGACCTCGCCAGAGTACTCCGAGCTGCCGCAGGAGCTGTTGCTGGATGTGGAGCTCAGGCGCCCTGTGGAGAGAAGTCACAGCCAGAGTCAATACTGACCCCTGGTGATGCCATGAAAAGCAGAGCATGACCTTGATGTGGCCATCCCTGGGGTGACACAGCTCAGTCTCATCACTATCTCACCCCAGTACTTGCCCAGCTTTAGTACAAAGTCAATAAAAACCACTAGGAAGGAAATATTCTGGTGATATTACAAGCTGGCCAAGAGCAGGAAGCAGAAAAGCGCCTGAACCCCCTCTCCAGGAAAAGACTTGCAACCCCAAGGGCACTATTTAACAGCTTTGCACCTGCATGCAACACTTGGAAGATCTTTGCAGATGACCTGAGGCCAAGAAGAGGCAGATTCCTGCATATAGTCCACACAGTCTTAGTCCAACTGCTACAAGCCTGCTCCTAGCTTGAGCTCAACGGAAATACTTTAATTCCCTCTGGTTTAGACAATCCATTAAACCAGGAAGCCTCTCCCCTGGAGAGCTACCAGTAGCTACCATTGCCCAGNGCAACCCCAAGGGCACTATTTAACAGCTTTGCACCTGCATGCAACACTTGGAAGATCTTTGCAGATGACCTGAGGCCAAGAAGAGGCAGATTCCTGCATATAGTCCACACAGTCTTAGTCCAACTGCTACAAGCCTGCTCCTAGCTTGAGCTCAAGGGAAATACTTTAATTCCCTCTGGTTTAGACAATCCATTAAACCAGGAAGCCTCTCCCCTGGAGAGCTACCAGTAGCTACCATTGCCCAGGTGGGTTTTGCAGCTTATTTCCAACAACAACAGCACAAGCCACATTCAAAGCTGTCACCTCCCCTCACCTTAACAAGTATTCAAGGAGTCTGCAAGACCCATCTCTAGCTGGTACAAACTGGGCAGGAGCTGTGGTGGCCCCAAGGAGTGTCCAAGCAGAAGGAGGGATGGCTGCCAGTTGCCCTCCTTTATTAGCAAGGAGTCCACCAGCTCTCCTTGGGCAGTGTCATCTCTGCCAGACCCATGGCCCCTCGAGCTGGCAGGGTGCCCAGCCCATCACCAACCCACACCCAAGGCCACCCCAGTCCCCTTCTCTTACTTCTGCGGTAGTTGTGGGTCGCCATGAGCGAGCCGCTGGATGGGATGGATGCCATGGTTCTCGACCTTGGTTCTTGTGCAGATCTAAAAACCCTGTGAGCAAAAGAAAAGGAGGCAGCCATCACTGCAGGGGGCCCTCAGCAGAACCCCCACCCACCCAGGGACTGACCAGCACCCACATACAAGAGAGTGGCAAGAATTTAAATGCCTTAAATGTGGTTTCCTGAGAGATTTGACAGGCACAACCTCCCCAGTGGTTAGGGGAGGGGTGGGGGTGGAGGGGTGGGGGTTTAGTGCTGGTGGTGCTACATATAGATGGTTTGAATCCGCAGCTGCAGAGCTGGGCACGGCGTGCGAAGCCAAAATAGTTCCCCTGGAAAATAGCTCAGGGAGCTCAGGCCAGGAAAAGTCTGTGCAAGCACCTTCCCCAGAGCCCGCAGGGCTGTTGTGTTTTCTTTCAGAAAATCCTGCTCCTCCTCCTGCCCAGACACTGGGGAGTTACCACATCGCAGCAGAGATTGCGTAAGGAGCAAAGGAGCATTTAGTTCCCGGGGCTGGGGGTGGAGGAAGAGGCACACACATACCAAGGGGTTCCAGCCCCAGCCTGTCCCCAGCAGCACCTCCACCACCCACCAAGTTTGAAGGAGAAGGAGGGGGGGGAGGAATGGGTGGGGAAACCTACCCGCCCCGCACAAGGCATCCTCCCCCCTCCTGCATCCCCCTCTCCCGAGGAGGATAACCCCTCTCCCCGTTCCACACCGTGCCCATTTCTGAGACAGAGAAGTCATTTTCCACCACCCCACCCCCCCCGAAGACACTGACTCTTCGCACACCCCACGGTCTGACCCCCCACTTTCTCAAGCAAACTCCAAAAAGGTCCAAACAGCCAACGGATCCACTCGCCAGCCCAAGCCAGGGCCTGCAGGACACTGAGACACCCCCCCCTCCTCGCCCCCGCCAGCCAGAGGCCCAGCAAAAAGCGCCGACCCAGCTCTGACCGGGTGCGGGGGGAAGCACCCAGAACCCCGGGACTCCCCCTCTCCCCGCCATGNGGAGGAAGAAGAGGAGGAGGAGAAAGAAGGGAAGGGGGGGAAGGCGGCAGTGCCGCCGGGGGAACGTAGCTCCCGCCTCCGCTCCGCACCGCACGGCCTGAGCCGCGGCGCTACCNAGCCACGGTCCCCTCACGTGGGGAAACTGAGGCACGGAGGCGCGTCTCAGCAGCTCCACACCAAAAGGTGAAACTCGGTGCAGCCTTGCAGCTGATCCCTTCCAAACCACACCCACACACCCCCTTCCCGTCTCCAAATTGCTACAGGCCGCCCCGTTCTCCTCCACCCCCCCAGCACCAGTCCCGGTCGCAGCGCACCTGGGCCGGGCGGCGGTGAGGTCCGGCGGACGGGCACTAGGGCTGTGGGGAGGAGGAAGAAGAGGAGGAGG
>VZTM01006227.1:330968-342103 GCA_013400555.1 Jacana jacana | reverse complement strand
CGCCATGTTCCGGGGATCTAGCTCCTCCCCGGTTTCTGACGAGGCCTTCCCTGGTCTAACGATGCACCCACTTGTTGGGAGTCCCGCTACACAATGTCCTCCGCTCAGCCACGGTCCCCTCACGTGGGGAAACTGAGGCACGGAGGCGCGTCTCAGCAGCTCCACACCAAAAGGTGAAACTCGGTGCAGCCTTGCAGCTGATCCCTTCCAAAACACACCCACACACCCCCTTCCCGTCTCCAAATTGCTACAGGCCGCCCCGTTCTCCTCCACCCCCCCAGCACCAGTCCCGGTCGCAGCGCACCTGGGCCGGGCGGCGGTGAGGTCCGGCGGACGGGCACTAGGGCTGTGGGGAGGAGGAAGAAGAGGAGGAGGAGAAAGAAGGGAAGGGGGGGAAGGCGGCAGTGCCGCCGGGGGAACGTAGCTCCCGCCTCCGCTCCGCACCGCACGGCCTGAGCCGCGGCGCTACCGGCTCCACCCCCCGCCCCGCCATTATATAGCGTCTGGCCACGCCCCCACTGACCCTTCCGCCAATCGGAATGCGGTGTGCTCTATAGGCCACGCCCCTTTCCCCGGGAGGCGGGGCGGCGGGTGCGCGGCGCCGGGCGCCGAGCGCCGGGGTTCGGGAGGGGAGGGAGGGGGGACAGAGGGGACGGGGATGTGAGAGGGGCTTTAAAATTGAGGTATAAATGAATAAATAGAGAAATATGGGTTTGGGGGGATTCCCAGCTGGCGGGGCTGTATCCCTTTGGCGGGGAGAAGGCTTTATTTCAGCGGAGAAAGTCTGCAGCAAGGCCTGAGTACAACCCCCACCAAAACACAGCTCTGTATTTTATATACTGGTATAATATAATGTATAGATGCTGGTATAGAAACGACCCGTATCGCAGGGTACTGGTGCCGGAGAGCCAAGGCAGTGCCAAATCTACAGAAGAGGAGAACAGAAACTTTACAGAAAATGGCTTTTTTGTGTGTGTGGAATGAAATGGCAATTGAAAACGTAAAGTGAGTCCCCTTTAAGCATCAAAAGAGCCCTCAGAGCCTCAGGGTGCCTCCACAAAGGCACCTGGATATTTGCTATAGCTAAAGCTATCTATTCTCTCTCCCAAAATCAGTAATACTTTAAGGCAGAGTGCTTTGGCCCAGCACACTCAGGGTTTGCAATAAAATCTCTCAGTTTTGAGCACAGCTCAAGTGAAGAGGCAGCATTTTTGGGGGATGGTGCTTTAGCCATTTGCATTGAATCATAGAATCATGGAATGGTTTAGGTTGGGAGGGACCTTAAAAATCACCTAGTTTAGGGCCACTTTGGGCTAAAGGCAGGAGACAGGAGGGAGCTGGTATTTCANGTGAGGTCCGGCGGACGGGCACTAGGGCTGTGGGGAGGAGGAAGAAGAGGAGGAGGAGAAAGAAGGGAAGGGGGGGAAGGCGGCAGTGCCGCCGGGGGAACGTAGCTCCCGCCTCCGCTCCGCACCGCACGGCCTGAGCCGCGGCGCTACCGGCTCCACCCCCCGCCCCGCCATTATATAGCGTCTGGCCACGCCCCCACTGACCCTTCCGCCAATCGGAATGCGGTGTGCTCTATAGGCCACGCCCCTTTCCCCGGGAGGCGGGGCGGCGGGTGCGCGGCGCCGGGCGCCGAGCGCCGGGGTTCGGGAGGGGAGGGAGGGGGGACAGAGGGGACGGGGATGTGAGAGGGGCTTTAAAATTGAGGTATAAATGAATAAATAGAGAAATATGGGTTTGGGGGGATTCCCAGCTGGCGGGGCTGTATCCCTTTGGCGGGGAGAAGGCTTTATTTCAGCGGAGAAAGCCTGCAGCAAGGCCTGAGTACAACCCCCACCAAAACACAGCTCTGTATTTTATATACTGGTATAATATAATGTATAGATGCTGGTATAGAAACGACCCGTATCGCAGGGTACTGGTGCCGGAGAGCCAAGGCAGTGCCAAATCTACAGAAGAGGAGAACAGAAACTTTACAGAAAATGGCTTTTTTTGTGTGTGTGGAATGAAATGGCAATTGAAAACGTAAAGCGAGTCCCCTTTAAGCATCAAAAGAGCCCTCAGAGCCTCAGGGTGCCTCCACAAAGGCACCTGGATATTTGCTATAGCTAAAGCTATCTATTCTCTCTCCCAAAATCAGTAATACTTTAAGGCAGAGTGCTTTGGCCCAGCACACTCAGGGTTTGCAATAAAATCTCTCAGTTTTGAGCACAGCTCAAGTGAAGAGGCAGCATTTTTGGGGGATGGTGCTTTAGCCATTTGCATTGAATCATAGAATCATGGAATGGTTTAGGTTGGGAGGGACCTTAAAAATCACCTAGTTTAGGGCCACTTTGGGCTAAAGGCAGGAGACAGGAGGGAGCTGGTATTTCAGCCCTCGTTCTGGCACAGGCTCTGGGAGCAGTGGGGTTAATTCCTCACCTCTGTGATTTTTGTTCATTAAACTGGAGTTACTCATTAAGTGCCAGCTCCTGGAGAGGCAGCGCTGGGTTGCTCCAGGACATCGATCCTGAGGCTGCAAAAGGGCCAAGCTGCCCTTGAGGCCGTGTGTCCCCCGGCATGGGGACACCCTGGGTGACCCGTGTCCCCAGTTCCCCCCACCTGGCCCGTGGCACCAGAGCAATACTCCTGCTATCACCACTGGGATGGACACCTTCTCCCATGCACGACCCATGTGGCAGCTCCCAGGAAATCAGCCAGGACAGCTTCGAGGAAAGCCTTGGCACCACAAAGCTGTAATGAAATTGTTTATTTATCCCACGGGTTAATAAACCTCAAATAAAAACAAATAATTGTTTTATTTACTCCAGAGGTTTAGGGACACACACAGGAGCACGTGTGATCCAGTGCGGGACCAAGCTGACCCAGCCGTGCCTCAGTTTCCCCATTGGTGATGCTGATGCAGCTCTTTCCAGGGCAGGACTTGGCTAAAGGCTGTGATGGACTTTGAATATACAAATTCCAACGGGCAGTTTTAATCACCACGTGGTTGTTTTCATGCCCAGCATTTGGCTTTGCTTTTGTGCCTCATGATCAGGTTTGAGCAGTGGTTTGGTTTCAGGGTCCCGGGGAACCCCCAGTCCAGCCCAGGGCATGAGCTTAGGAGATTTTTCTGGGGAAGGGAAAGATAGAAAAGCCAAAAATTGGGTGCTTCAGACCTCAAAAATCAACTTTGTTTTAACAAAGCTGTGTCATTTCACGGGTTCCTCCCCAAATCCTTCCTCAGAGGTGTAGCCCTGTACCCTACATCCCTCTAATAATCTATAGGATATTGATAGAGAGATTCTAGTTCATAATGGAGCATATTATCCCCAGCAGGTACAGGATGGCTTTGTACCCCACCGAGCCCGAGTGGGCTAATTGCTTTAATTAATGGTAGAGCAGAGATTTGTGCAATTTTGTGCAATTTAACCCCTTTGTGCAACCACACCACTTAACACCCACCTTTGGGGCTGTTTTTTGAAGGACCAGCTCATTCAGCAGAGAGGCCAGAGGTTGCCCCCTTGGCAGTGGGGGGTGAATGGGGAGATTGGTCTCCTCCTGCGGATGGATTGGTCTCCAGCAAAACCCTCTCTCTCTGCTCTTCACCCCAAAGCCAAATCCATTTCACCCCAATGATGCAGCGGGAGCAGCGCCAGTGGGAGGGAGAAGCCTCTGTGTGTGTGTGTGGTGGGATTGATGGAGAATCCAGGGGGGGTTGAGGGAGCATCCAGGAGGGATTTATGGAGCATCCAGGGGGGATTGATGGAGCATCCAGTCTGGTTTCCCAGCAAAAAGCCTGTCCTGGGTGTGTTGAGGGGAAGAAGACAGATTTAATTTGCATTGATCAAGAATCAGTTCTTTTAAAAGGAAGCAGATGACAAGATTTGGATAGATTTTCTCTTCGATTTCCCTCTAATTAGAACCTCGGAGTTGATTGCAACTCTCCTTGCTTTTGAGCAAGGTTTCTGTGATTTCCTTTTTTTATATATGTATATCTATTTATTATTTATTTTTTTAAAATCTGACTCTCTGGGTTCAATGTAACTGGCTTTTCTTATCTGCTGGTTGAGTGTGCCATGGGGAAACAGCCTTTCTTGTCACACTTTACACTTGGCAGAAACACCTGGAAGGCAGCAAAGCCCGTGGAGCTGAAGGAGCTGCTGCCTCTGGATTCTACCAACGCTTGTGGGACTTCACCAACGGGTGTCAGCTAATGCTGGGGACGATAGGGCAACCCAGTGCCCTGCCAATGAGTCTTAGTGCTGCTTCCACATTCCCTCTAGGGATGTGACATCCCAGTGGCTTCAGGAATGTGGTCGGTGGTGAGAAAGTCGCCCAGCAGCCCCTTCCCCACCACCCTGTGCAGGAGCAATTCCCACCAGCAGCACAGCAGCAATGCAGACTCAGAGCGTGCAGGGCCTGATCCTGCTCCACGGAGGGTTTTGCTTAATTATCCCTCTGCTGAGGACCACTTACTGCCGAGGAGGGAGCAGGCACGACTGGTGCTCAGGATCATACCCACTCCTCCTCCTCCTCCTCCTCTTCCTCCTGGCGCTGCATTTTCCCGGCGCTGTTGCTCAGCACCCGGTTTGGGATGCGGGCAGGGTCCGCCCAGTGTAGGCAGCTGCTGCCACCTATGGATAAAAAATAGCCAAAATGTTCATCCCAGACAGTAACACGAGGTCCGTCAGCTCCTCTCTGCCCTTTGCAGCCTCACAGAGGTCAGAGCAAGAGCGGCTGGGAGCTCAAACCCACGGTCGCACTGTGGGCCAGCACCTCTTCCCCTGCCTGCACATGTTTAAGCCTGAAAAAACCCCACCAGGATATCCTGGAAATGCAAGGGGATACTTTCCTTGAGCAGCATATTTTACCTGTCAGCTGGAAATTGTGCTCTCCCTTTCTGAGGCACAGGCAGTAAAGTGACCCAAGTGCCACCTTGGCAGGAGAATAAATCACAGTCAGATCAGGGCAGGCATCAGTGTCCCCAGCGTGATGGGAGCAGCTCTGCTGTCCTCACCTCCAGTTCGTGCCAGGGGGTGCAGGCATCACCCAAGGCTGATTTCCCAAAAGGCTCAGGGAACTGGCATCAGGGCCCCCCAAAATTTCGAGTCTGAACTGCAAACACACACACTGTGGAGAGAATTAGGTAGAAAATCATAAACTGCCTGATTTGCTCCATGCAAAAGGGATGTCTCCAGTCTGGAAAAAGCCATGAAGAAACTTGACTGCTGCTTGCTCTAAGCCAGAGGCTTTAGGTGAACTTGGTCACGCAGGTTCCTGACTTTTGGCCCATCCTTTCCTCTGGGAAAACTGGAAAATCATCTTGCAGAACCCATCAGTGGCACTGAGCAGGATCCATCTCTCTGCAGAAAACTCTCAGACCAGCATCTCCTTAGTGGGAGTGGGGGAGATGTCACTGCCAGCGTGTGCAAACAAATTCCTTGCCAATATCAATCCTTGGGCTTCGATGGGGTTTGGTTCAGTGACAAATTTTCTCACTAAGTTCCCTGATCCTTATTTCTCCCTCTGGATGCACCCAAAGCTTGTGCTGTTAGCCAAGTATCTCCATTAGCTAAAGCTATCAGCAGATAGGGGCAGCCAGGGCTCTCTCTGCTCAGTGGCCGAGGTTTAATAAGAAAAGCCATCCCCAGGATTAGTGCAGGCTTTTCCTAACTCGGCGGTGTGCCCGGCTGCCAAAGCAAACACATCAAGCTGCTGTAGCTTGATAGCTTGATACGGCACCAGACACCCTTGCTGTAAAAACACTGTGGTCCAGGAGCAACCCAGCATCCTCCAAACAGCGTTAAACCGGAGGGAAGAGGTGTCTTATCTCACCTGGGCTTGACCTAGATCAGGGACTGTGCCCCCTCCTCGGCACACGGGGAGATTTACAGGATCAGCTTCTTGCAGTCCACCCCCCGTCCACCCCCCGCGGCAGATGCTACATCCAGGTGCCGAAAATATCAGGGTGTCCCTAATAAGGTATGTTTGAAGTGGTGCTTTTCTCCTCCCCTGGTGCTAAAAAAGATTTCAGAGCGAGGAAATGTTCATCCTGGCTGCTCCCCAGATGGACAATGGCTCAGATTGAGCAGTTTTATCCTCCCCAGCTTCTTCTCTGCCAGTGGCATCTCAGAGAGCTGGAAGATGCAGAGTGGCGACATTAAAATTGCAATGGGGAGGGTGAGGAGTTAAAATCTTCAGAGGAAATCCGAGTTTAGGTGAGGAGCTCCTGCATTTGACCTGGGGGTGGCTGCCCAAGGGTGTCTTATAAACCCCTGGGGTGCTGCTGAGCTCAGAGGGATGGGATGAGGGAGCGGCCTTGGAGGGTGTGGGAGAAGCTGCATCCCAAGGGATGAGCTTCTGATCATTTTATCTCCAAGACCCCCAGTGCTCTCACAGCCTGGCTGAATTTGGGCCAAGAAGCCTGCAAGCTGCTGGCTGGGGACACAGAGATACAGGGTTGCGTGTGTGCGGTGGCTTCTTAAGGAGAGGGATTAAAAATCAGCCCAGGCTGATCCCCGTACCAGCACCCACCAAGCCTGGCTGGAGGGTGAAAGGTGATGGACGGGTCTCTGGGCTGTGTGGGGCTTCCCAGAGCATCGGGGATTTCTGCCACACGCAGAGATTTTGCTCCCCTGTGTCATTGCACAGGATTCACAGCTTAAGGTGCCACCGATGGGGTCGGGTAATGCAGCCAGGGGGTGGCCCAATCTCCCCCAGTTCCTGGCACTGCCCTGATGGCCCTGGCACCCTGGGGACAGCTCTGCATTGCTTCCCAGCCCCACTGCAAAGCCTTAGCAACATCTGCTGCCTGAATGTGCTGTTTTAATAAAGGATGGAGAGTTATTAAGGCCACTGAGTTACTGCCAGAGGGGGAATTTCACCCCATGACTGCGTGATGTCTGGCTGTTATTAGAAAGTGTTTAAGATGAGAAGCTGTTGTGCTGGGCTCCCAGGTGAATGTGGGCACTGGGAGCCGATGGCTCCGGAGGCTTTCCACAGCAGAGCTGAGTTTTAGGGGTAAATACCTACAAATGGCAGTGATGGGCCATGGCTGCCCTTGGGTGGAGGGATTTCCCTGTCTCAACCCTGTAACTCAGCCCTTTGGTGGAAAAGGGCTTTGTGGAGGAGCATCCCCACAGCACGCCTAGACCTATGTGCTACCACCCACACCCAGGATGGATGGGGGCAATTTTAAAGGCATTGTCCCTCCAGCACTGCTACCTCAGATCATACTGGGGCACCCAGTGGCTACACTGAAACTCTGGACGGCAAGTCCCAGTGGTGTGAGAATGAAGATGGGTCCTTGGGTGCAGCCCACCCTGCACAAGGTACACCTCTTGTCCCATCAGGGGTGACACCAGACACTACCCCCAGCTGCCTGGGTGGCTGGAGGGTTTGGGCATCTTGTTATCACTTCCAAAGTTTATTTTTATACCTCTGGCTCCAATTTAAAGGTATCAGCAGCATGTGCTGAGTGCAGGACCTCAAAATAGTCCCCTCCTCCACCTTCCCCTCCCTTTCTGTCCCATTATTTCTGTCTTCATCTCCCTTTTCCAAGTCTACAGCATGAGCATGAGCTGAAAAACCTGCTCACCTTAAAATTTTCACAAAATCTCCTCTTTGGTAACTTGGGCTGAGAGTCCTGCCAGGCAAACACACTGAGAGAGGCACAGCATGTCCACGTGGGGGTCTGCAGAGGTTGACCTCAAAGCCAACCCCATGTAAACATGCTCTAGAAACCTTGGGGAGATGCAGTAGGGAATCCCATAGTGTCTGAACCCCAGTTAAAGTGAGGTTTAACTGAAATGGGAATTCCTGTTTTATGTGCACCAGTGCTGGCACTCAGGATTGCCATGGGATGCATGGAGAGGATGGCCAATGTCTCGGTGTTTTGAGCTTGTCCACTCCCAGCAGATGATAAATGCCCAAACACCTGGGTGCAAAGACTCTGCAAAGCCTTCCAAACTGGTGTGGAAGGAGCTGGAAGCCTGAGATGAAGGAAACCTAACAAGTCTTCACCCCTTCCATAAAGATGCCCTTTGCAGGACAACTGCTGCCCTACACTATGATCTGCTTTTCTGGTGGCTGTTGCATGAGGCCAGCATAAGATTCTGAATTTCTGCTTTTTGGGGAAAATATCGCTATTGCTCTGCCTGTGAAGAAGGAAGAAAACAGTGATTTAGAGCCATTCCTGTGTCCAACCCTGGCTTTTCCCCAGCGAGGGCAGGGCTTTTGGGGTGACATCAGGGCTGCCATCCCTCGTGGCTGCTGGATGCTCTGCCCAAATCCCCACCTGGAAAGGAGACCTGATGCATTTTGTAGAGAGAAAACCACAAGCTCTCAGTTAGCTGAACACATTACCCACGGGAAGAAACACCCCCTGTGTGAAGGCAAATCCAGGCAGGCAGCCTGGGGTGTTCGCATCCCAGATACATACAAATTACCGGCACTGCAGATTATTCATTCTCCCAGTCACACTGTGTGGGGCCTCTTTGGGGACAAAAAAATACAAAAAAAATAAAATCTCAATTATTATGGCTGGACAAATGAGAATTTTAGCACAGCTTGAAGCATCAGATCCCAACCCGGGGGCTGCAAGGCTGTCTGGGCTCGAGGTGATGGTGAAGGGGGGTACCTGCCATGCATGTGTGCAGCCTGCTCAGCATTTCAAGGTGATTTCTATGTTCTTCAGTGACCTCAAAACATCTGGTGGTGGGTTTTGGAGTAGGGGAATCATGCCTAAATAGGATATACAAGAATTGTTTCTGCTGGAACCTGAATATGAAACCAGATGGATGGAGATGAGGTGCTAAACTTCAGCCTCCTCAGATTTTGCCCGCTCAGGTCTCTTATTTTACACGGCTGAACATTTAAGGACAGATTGCCACTATTTTCCAGGAAGGAAAATGGTTCTAATTGGGCATGACAATGAGCTTGATGGTCCCTGGGGACCATGCATGTTTGGTGAACCCCTTTTCTCTGTGTGCCGGCTGGACCTGAGCACACAGCTGTGGCTTTAAGCTTCTCGGAGGCAGGGCATAAGGTGGCTTAAACCCAGCCAGGATTAGCCAGGTCCAACAGCCCTCTCTTCTTCTGGTGTCCCAGACTATTTATAGTCCCATGGCCCAGCGTGCTTCATTTTGTTGTAGCAGTGAAGTGCAGTGTGCTGCCCATTCCTCTCTTCCCTGCCTGGGAAAAGGGGTGAACATTCCAATTCTCTTTACTGGAGAAGGAACAGAGAGAGCAGAGCTCCATCACACCTCCCTAGCCCAAGCGGCAGAGGGACTTGGGATTTACTCTGTCTCCACAAAGGCTGAAGTCTCCATTAGCTCCCAGACTGCCTGCAGCCTGTGTATAAAAAGGAGAGCTTATTTTCTGGCAAAGCCCTAAAATATGGATAGGGAGAATAAGGGATTTATCTACCCATCTCTCCTGTGTGTTACCTCACTTGATGTCCCTCCCCAGCTCATCCAGATGCAGGGTAACACTACTGCCCCTACCCCAAAACAAGGCTGGGGCATTCCCTTTAAATGTTGGCTTGGAGCCTTCCTCCTGGAAGTTTCTTTTTATTTTCTCTGGCACTCAGGGATTTATGTTGTGCAGGGAATGCTGCACAAAAGATATCCTTCCTATCATATTTCTAAGAAAATACCACTGAACTATGACATTCATTTAAAAAAAAATAAAGTCTCTCTTTAATCCTTCATGTGAGGTTAATAACATTTTAATCTCCATGATATGTAAGTTCTAACCCTTAGACTATGAAGGTAAGAGTACCTTTGTGAGAGTACCTAAGAATATCTGATTTAGCTGTTACATGCACTGGAAGGATGGTCTGGGCTGAAGAATTGGCTTGAACTATTACACAGTTCAATTCGAAATTAGCTTTCTTTTGACCTATATTTAGCTTTGGGGCACAGAAAATTTCGCATTACCCTTGTAATTGCACGGCTGACACTGGTATCAATATTCTGACCACTGCATGATTATTTCTTTTTCTATGCAAAGAAAGTTCCATGGTATTACTGAAGGAACTGACTTATTATTTCCTTGTCCTCCTTAGGACTCAAACCCCATCTCCTGTTAAATGAGGTGATGTTAATCAGCCACAGATTCTTGAGCAGCTAATGTATGTGTTGCAGGTGTAGAAATCGGGTTTGCTGTATTTGTCCCCCGCTTTGCTGTTTGCTTCTGGGCTAATGCATCTCCACCAAGGCAGAAATGTGGGTCTGTGTCTGTGGGGCTCTGCCCTGGGAGGCATTTGCCACCTTTGACATGCAGAGACCCTGCTCCTCCCCACACATGTGGGAAAACAGCTCTTCTGTGCCACTGGCCTTACTGGGGACAGAGCAAGGGCTATGGTACTTGGTGGCCCTGGGCTTCTGTCCCATGTCAGCCCCATCCCTTCACCCTCAGGTTGCCAAGGGGAACCCGTGGGGTTCCAAGCCCCACTTGGTCTCCATCTGAACCACTCTCCTGGACCAGCATTTCCATCATTTCCTCTCTCTTCCAAAAAGCCCTTCCTTCCCTCCATCTTTCTCTCATCCCTCTATTTCCAATCTCTCCTTCTCCCCAGCCTTCCACCTCCCTCTCATGCCTTCATCTTGCATCCCCACATCTCTCCAATCTTTTATCCCTCCACCTTCACCCCATTCCTCTGTCTCCCTCTCTGCTGTCTCCCTCCGACCTCTGCCTTCCATCCTTCCATCTTCCCATCCCTCCGTCTTCCACCCGTCCGTCTCTCCCCCTCCCTCCATTTCTCCCACCGCTCCATTTCCTCCATCCTTCCATCTTCCTCCCATCCCTTCATCGCCCATCCTTCCACCTCCTTCCCATCCCTTCATCTTTCTTTCTTCCTTCCTTCCCTCCCTCCCAGCCCCGTCTACCGTTTCTCCCCCCCGCTCCCCGCTTCACCCTGCTCCGTCCCTCCTCCTCCTTCTCTTCCTCCTCCTCCTCCTCCTTCTCCTCCTCCTCTCCCCGGCGCGCCTCCTCCTCCCCCGCCCGGTACCGCATTGCCGTAGTGCGGGGGGGTCGCTGCATTGCGCTGCCGCCGTCAATAGGTGGGCCCCTCCCGGGGAGATAAAGCCGCCGGAGCCCAAGCTGGCAGCCTCTGCCGCCCCGACCGCCGCTCCGGTAAGAGCTCC
>VZTM01006227.1:304171-330381 GCA_013400555.1 Jacana jacana | reverse complement strand
GAGCGGGTGAGGGCTATTTTTGTCCGTCCCGTTTTGCGGACACCATGTTGTCACCCGAACCCTGCGCAGCCTTCTCTTCCTCCTCCTACCCACGGCTCCTCCCAGGGCACCCACGAGGTGGAGGAGATGCCCTCGGGTTTGGAAAGACCGAGAAGGCAGACCCGTAGCAGCCCTGAGACGGTGGGAAGGTTTTTTTCTGAGGAGGAAGGGCACCTTCCCAGGCAGCGATGACGTAGTCCTGGGAACTGGGGGTCTCCAGGATGGCGGTGGAAGGCGAGACGCCGAAAATCGTGGCATCTTGCTGAGACTTGGAAGCTGTACGTGGTGGCCAGAAATAGCCTGGTTGGCTCCATCCCAGGGCGGGCAGAGCTGCCAGACGAGGCCGGGCACCCCCGGCCGGGGTTGGGGCTCACGGTCCAGCGGGGAAGGTGGGGCGAGGGGAGGAGAACCATCCCCGATGGGCTGGGAGGGGTGCTGTCACAAGGGGGGGGGTCTTCTTGACACGCCTCGCCTCTTCCCCCGCAGCCTCCCCAAAAACGCAGCCGCGTTCCCACAGCCCTCCCCGCCGCCGCCAGCCCCGCGTAGCCCACCGCCATGGGGAAGGAGAAGACGCACATCAACATCGTCGTCATCGGGCATGTGGACTCTGGGAAATCCACCACCACCGGGCACCTCATCTACAAATGCGGGGGCATTGACAAAAGGACCATTGAGAAATTTGAGAAGGAGGCTGCCGAGGTGAGGAGCCCCATCCCCAGAGGACCCCCTCCACCTCCCACCACTAGCCCCCCTTTCCCCCCCAACTCTCACCCACAGGGATGAGAGGTCCATCCATCCATCCATCCTTAGGGATGCCCCACAAGCATCCTATGGGCAATACTCCCTTTTTCCTTGGTGCTGCCCTTCTCTTTCTCCCTTTGTTCTCACCCCTTTTTGTTCCCCTCCGTACCCCCCCGGGTCTTCCTGACTCCTCTGGCCTTGGGAAAATAGGCCATTTGGGCCCTTGCCACCCTCTTCTCCAGAGCTGGGGGACTCCCTGCTGCAGGCTGTTAACGAGGACAGGAGCACAGCGAGGTGTGCAAGGTGGGGTTAGGGTTCTGGAACAAACCATAGAGCTTCAGGGCATGAAATTCCTTCTAAATATAGCGCACAAGGGGGAAAACCTGATAATCCCTCGCTGCCTAGTGCAGGATGCTCTGAATCTTGCCCTGAAGCATCTATTTCCAGTGCCCGCTGGGGACAAGGTGCAGCATCAGCTGGACCACACGTTTGAGCCAGTTTGTTTAAAAAAAAAACCAAACCATTCTGCCTTTTTTTTCTTTTTTTTTTCTCTTATTTCTCAAGCATCTGGCCCGAT
The DNA here is from genome assembly GCA_013400555.1 of Jacana jacana. NCBI lineage: Eukaryota > Metazoa > Chordata > Aves > Charadriiformes > Jacanidae > Jacana > Jacana jacana. Next base: position 329,024 of record VZTM01006227.1, on the reverse strand, counting down.
GTGTAGCTTGCCTGGAAGCCCTTCATGTTTCTAGAAAAGCCGGCGTGAAGTCTGAGCATTTTGATCAAATCCTTTTGTTTGGCTCTTGTAACGGCGACAATTTGTGGCGAGGTCCTGGGGGGCGCGTTTAGCGGGGTGTCACAGGGTGCAGCACCGCCTGCTCCCTGGAACGTGGCCACCACGGAGACTGAAAAGGGGTGGGGGACACACACACAGTTTTGGGGAGAAAAGCATGAAGCGGAAGCACTCCGGAATTAACGGTGGTAAATTCCAGAGAGGTGGGTGAGCCGGGAAAAAGCCTGGCTGTTATGGATAGGGCAGATATCTGCTCTCTCAAGGAGGTGGCTTGTCATCATCCTTCCAGGAGTCTTTAATGCAGATATCCCTTCGATTAGTGGGGTTTCTTTTTCTGGACGAGACCCTACGTTTCAATGGGGAGAGGAAAACCAAAAAGCCAAACAAACAAACAAACAAAAAGAGCTGCCACTCTCCATTAGACATCTTGCTTCTCTGTCTGTCTTAACCCTCAGAATCCACCTATGGCACCCGAGCCAAAAACCACCCATTTTCCTGCCTCACTGTCAGCCTTTTTTTCCCCATCCTTTAAGCAAAGAGCTCCTTCTTCCCTCCAAAATGATCTCTCCCTCCCGGTTTGAGATGATGAGGATATCCCTCTATATGTTCCTCCCTCCCTCCCCCCCCCTTTTACCTACAGATGGGATATGGGGTTATGGCGTGATTTAGGTTATTGTAGGTGTGATTGAGGCGGTTTTAATTGAAGAGAGACTTTCACTGACTTGCCAGGGTATGCAGGGAGCTGCTATTAATAGCCTATTGACTGAGCTTACAGACTCCATTTTCTGATGCAGGGCTGGGGAAGGGTTTTCTTCCATTAGGTGGCATTCGCAGGAAATGGAGGCCTCTGTGCACCCAAAAAGCCAACAAAAAAAAAACCCCAAACCCAACCCCAGGGTTTGATAATTTATATATAATTATTTTTTTTTATTATTTTTTAAAGATAAAAGAGAAAGGACCAGTTTTTCCTTTTGACTCGGGGAGCGGAGGTAACTGTATCTCCGAAAGAAAAGTTGTTCTATTTAAAAAAAAAAAAAAAAAACAAAACCAAACCCAAAATAATTGGTATTTGTGGTCGCCAAATAGAAAGCTGTCCCCTCTGCTGGGGTTCCATCAAGGAAAATCAGGCTGTTTCTGGCACTGAACAGGGGAGGTATTGTGCAAAGCTAGATAATACCCTGGTCTTTTTCAACAGCAGCTCTGGGTAACTGAATATACCCTGTGAAAGGAGGGAAACTGCTAAATAAAGGATCTCATTTGTCTTCAGGTTACGTATGATGCTGAGTTCCAGGGGGAGGGAAAGGGTTTCACACAGGGCGAGGGGTTGTTTCTGTGCATGGTTGTGGGTGCCTGAGATAAGGAGAGAGAGCTGGGGGTCTGCTCTGTGCCTCAGTTTCCCCATCTAGAAGGGAAGGACTAGGCTGCCGGTGGCTGAAAGGCTGTGGGATGTGCTGATTGAGCTCCTGCCTGAGAACTACCCGTTATTAATGTATTGCACAATATTGATGTGTATTAATAATGCACTGTGAGAAACCCACCATTCCTCGTTAGATCTCTGCCATTTCCCCCCAGTAAATGAGCACACCCTAATGACCCCCTTCCTTTTTCCCTGGCAAGAGGGGTGTTGGATGGCTGTGCTGGAAAGGGTTAACCTCCAAGCTCCTGCTCTGCCCCCTCACTGAGGATGCTTAGGAGCCGAGATTTCATTCTGGATCTTTCCACCCCTTTGACTGCCTTTCCTGGAGGCACCAGAGCTCCCAGCTGCCTAGTGGGGATGGGACATCACCCTCTCCACCCGGTGTCCCATCCTGTCCCCCCCAGGGGTGGGGAGGCTTGAGGATTTTGCCTGTAATCCTCCCAAGCGAGCTGCAAAGTCATCGCAGTGCTCGGCTGTTACGTAAATGAGCCAAGCACCATTAATTCCTTGTGCTGGCCAGGCACGGGGCTGGAGTGTGGGAACTGGGGGGCAGAGCAGCCCCCACCCAGCAAGGTGATGCTGAGGTAGGCTTCTTGGCCAGGACCATCACTGAAGCATTGGCTGCCTGCAATTGGGAAGTGCTTCCCCCTGGACCGGTGATTTATGATTGCCCAGAATGACTTTTATGCATTGAGACACCAGAAGAAGCCGCGGTTGTGGAAAACATCAGGATGGAGGGATGGATGGATGGACAGACGGGAGTAGGGTATCACAGCTCTGCCCTTGCACAGTGGTTAAAGCCCATTAAATCATCTACAAATGACCTAAATTCCATTTTCAATCTGAAAAAAAAAAAACCAACCCCCTTTGCATCTGAAGCCAAGAGCTGATGATCGATGCCCGTTAACTCTTTGCTTCGGCTGGGCTTCCCAGACTCCCCCAGCACACAGCAGGGTCAGTAAAGGGATGGTCTTCTCCTGCTCCATCTCCACACTGGCAGGATCCCAGCTTAGCACCACCTCCGTGCTGGGTGGAGTGGGGGTCTCCTGCTCTCTCTGGTGGCATGACGTCAAAGGACACTGACCCGAAGGAGAAGGTGGTTCAGAAGTGACATCATGGTTTTACCAAGGAGTGTGCTCTCAGACAGGACAGACAGATTTACTGTAGCTGATCTCACCCAGTGTGATTTTATGCATTACAATGTTGGCTGAGATCTTGGCCATTTGGCAATGACAGTTGGTCTGGCTGCAGCTCACAGTAGCTTTTTATGTGAATTCGCACACTCTGTGGCAAAAATCAATCACATTTCTCTTCTGCTCATAGCAACCGTCTTGCATTTCATTTTCTTTTAACCCGTTCCCCCCTGCACCCCCCATCAGTGATGGGCTCACTTACACAGCAACGCCCTTTCTCACAGCAATTCTCTAGCACCACGATTTCTCAGCAGCAGTGCAGGACTATGGTCTGTCATGGGGGAGACCTCATGGGTCACTGGCTGTAGCTCCTGCCCATCCAGCCCCATTCACAAATTTATTTCATAGCTCATCTTGCAGCCTCTCCTCCATCCCACTGAAGAACATGTTGAGAACAGTATCTCCTTTGACTTATATTTATTAGTAAATAGATCATGGCTGCCACTGAATTTAGGGAGGTTTGCCTTCAATGTTTGCAATGTGACTCTGCCTCTGTGAGCTTGGGATGTGCTCTGGAGGGTGGGTGGTTGGCCCCAGTGCTATGGGCTTAGGTTTCTCACCGACTTCCCTTTGTGTTGGCCAGATGGGGAAGGGGTCCTTCAAATATGCCTGGGTGCTGGACAAGCTGAAGGCCGAGCGTGAGCGTGGCATCACCATTGACATCTCCCTGTGGAAGTTCGAGACCACCAAGTACTACATCACCATCATTGATGCACCTGGCCACAGGGACTTCATCAAGAACATGATCACTGGGACCTCCCAGGTGAGAAATGGGTTGGGGAGCTGCTGGAGGTGGGAGGCTGAGATTTACTGACACGCCCAGAGTAATGTAGGTGCTTTTTGGAGTCCTTTAGGAGGTTGGTAGTTGAGACAGCAGACAGCAAGGAATGTTGAGCAGGGTCCACTCAAGAAGCTAGGCATCTGGGAGAAGGGGCCTTCTTGGGCACAAAGAGGTGGTTTCTTTACCCCATTTTACCTGCTTGGAGACGGTAGGGATGAATATGGCCTCTCTGGGAAGTGGGATGCTGTGAGCTACAGGCTTTTGTGTGAGGATATCTCCACATTAATCTAGCCTCAGCCGATTGAGGTATACAAGAAACTTCCAACAATCCTGTAGATTTTACTGGCTAAAGGAGATTCCTCATCTTTTCTCCTTCCTTTTTCTTGAAACAGCTGTCTTTGTCCCATAAAGCACATCATATTGCCAAAAACAATGGTCTACCCTTCCAGGGTAGGGTGGTTTCCCCTCATAGCACTGCAGGACATTCCTGCATCTCTCTGTGGTTGATGGGTGCTGAATAAACCTCACTGGTTCAGCTCTCACAGCGAGACTCCCATTGTGATGCCAGTTGGGCTGGGCATGGCCTTCTGTCAAACAAGCTTCTGCTGTGGGCCCTAGAGGGAATCTGGGGAAGAGTTGCCATGGCTGGAGTCTCACCTGTCACCCAGGGAGATTATTTGCAGGACTTCAGTAGGGTTTTAGGTAAGGCCTTGGCTTTGCCATGCCTGGAGGATCAAGATGAGATCCTGTTTAGAGTCACAGAACCTGGAGGGACCCACTCTGGCTTCCAAAACCACGGAGAGTTGGCAAGTCTGAAATAACATAGGTCAGTTTTGAGGTAGATCAGCCGGGTTCTGGGTAGCAGCTGGCAGGGAGTCTGTCCAAGCTGTCCTTATTCTGAGTAATGTTCATCTGGGACTTACTCAAAGCTCCCAGGGGTGTCAGCAGGGGTGCTCTCTGGGGACAGAAGCAATTCATTAGCTCTCTCCTCCCAGGCTGATTGCGCCGTCCTCATCGTTGCTGCCGGCGTGGGTGAATTTGAAGCTGGCATCTCCAAGAACGGGCAGACTCGTGAGCACGCCCTGCTGGCTTACACCCTGGGGGTGAAGCAGCTCATCGTGGGCATCAACAAGATGGATTCCACAGAGCCTCCTTACAGCGAGAAACGCTACGACGAGATCGTCAAGGAGGTCAGCGCCTACATCAAGAAGATCGGCTACAACCCAGCCACAGTTCCCTTCGTGCCCATCTCGGGCTGGCATGGAGACAACATGCTGGAGCCCTCTCCCAACGTAAGTGTGTGTTTCCCCCCATCCCGACTGTCCTGACCCAGGCTGGAGCTGACCTCCGTGCTCGGAAAACCGGCAGGCACATTTCATGCACCGGTTGTGTGTAATGGCCCGTGTTGTCAGCGTAGATGTGTTTGTCACGTAGCTCTGGTTGCAGCCAGCCAGGATGAATGGGCCCACTGTTCCTGGGCACGCTGGTCGCTGTACCGTGGCCAGACGCCCCAGCGGCTAAACATGAGCATCTTCAGGAGATGATCTGTGTGGCTTTGCTTCTGGGATGTGTTTTGAAGGTTCTGCATCGTCAGGCCCATGGTGACAGTAGAGCCATCTGCAGCAATTGTCACTCTCAGCAGGAATATCGTGTGTGGTTTGGGGGCATTGTTTTCTAAGGCAAATTACATGATGTGTTTGCAAGCTCCCACCATGCAGGCAGGCTCCCACATGTTGGATATTGAGTGTTCTTCCCCATCAGTGCCATACGCCACTGTGGCAGCCACAATTCCAGTTCCAGTGCTGGCATCTCACTTCTTAAGGTGATTTTTTTTTCTTGAGGAAGTACAAGGTTTCCTGTGACAAAGCCATGGTTTCCTAGAGCATCCATTTGGGTTTGGTCTTTCTCCAGTTGATGTTTACAAGATCTCTCCCTCTGTGCATCAGTGATGGGGGTGGTGAGCACATGGAAACAAGGTGCTCTGGGAGAGCCCTTGCCATTATTTCAAGAAAAGCTTGAAGAAAGACTGGGGCTTCTTGGCAGACAGGCTGCCAATAACAGTTGTTACTCTGGCACTGGGTTTTGGGGGGAAAAAAATCTCCCCCAGCTTTGGTCTTGTAAAGAAATGATGGGCTGGAAAGTTCTAGCCAGAGGAAGGTCCTTGCTGTCCTGCTGTCTTCTGGGTGACCTTGAGCAAGTTGCTCAGACCAGAAACGTCCAGCCATCCCTTGTGAAACCAGTGGGAAATTTGATGCTTAAGGGTGCTTTAGGATTTCAGTGGTGGATTACGGGTCAGGGCTCTGTGACGAAGGAGGCAACGCATGAGGATAGCGGCAATTGAAGGAGGTCAATTGAGCAACTGAGATCACGAGCCTGAGCTAGAGCAGTGCTGCAATGCAAGCTCACACCATCACCAAACACAGCTCACAGCCTTGCTTGGGAAAGGCAGCTCGCTGCGGGGCTGGCTGGGAAGGAAGGAATTTTTGGGGTGCTTGGGAGATTCCTGTCCCCTGTGGAGCAGAGCTGGGATAAAGGTCAGCCACGGCCATGCCAAACCCAGCCACATAGTTCCTGGGTGCCTCAAATCAGACAGGTTCCAAATGTCAGCAGCTGCTGGGCCGGGAAGATGATCCCCAACAATTCTCCTATTAATAGGCTGCCGAGGGGAGGTACAGAATGGGATGGGGCTCGTTGGACCCTTCCCTCCGGACAGGTCTCAGAGCATGTTCTCAACGTGATGCGCTGCCTGAGATAAGGCAGGGGCCAAAATAACCCACCACTCTGCTGTGGGGAGGGAGCTGGCTCCAGGGTGGGTTCCCAGCCTGGGAATTCCCAGTTTCCCAGCCTGAGCTGGGGAATTGGGAAGAAAGTCTGGCCAAAAGTCTGGATAGGCATGAGTTTTGCTGGAGAATGTGCAAGGTCCTCCCCCTGCTGTGGTCCCCAGGAGGTCCCCGTCCTGCCTTTGCCAGGACACTGGCTTAGGACAAACTCCTCCTCCTCATATAGCAGCACATGTAGGAGAGTTTGAGCAGGAAGCTGGTCTAGATATCTCTCCTCTTGTTCTTTGCCCAAAAAAGCTCTGATTTTTTTTTATTTTTTTTTTCACTTGCAATTTCTGGCAGGGCTTCACTAAGGCACAAGGCACTCAAGTGACTTGTCCATCAGGGGACTTATCAGAAAGTGGGGATTAGAGCTGTGATGTCCCAGCAGCTCCTGTCACCCCCAAGCGACAGGAGGTGAGGTGGTACAACAGGCTGGAGCCAGCGCTGCTGGGGGACCCTCCAGCCCAAGGCCAACTGCAGAAAAATGAGGGCTGGGCTGTGCTTGCCTCAAAGTTTGACATTTGAGAGCTTTTTATTATTTTTTTTTTTTTTTGGCAAATGGAGTTTCACCTGAAGGCAGATTTCTGTCGCTGCAGCCAACAGAAATGGGCTGTTCCACGTGGTTTGGGAGATTTGCACCCCGTGGGATGCTGCAACCCGAATGCACCCCATCCATAGTACAAGGATTGGATGTGGCGTTGAGGGATCTGGTGTAGGGGAGAACTTGTAGAGTAGGGCAGATGGTTGGGCTCTTCCAACCTGAATGATTCTATGATTCTAAGGCAGCCTGGTGGCCTGGGGCTGCAGCCTCAGAGGTGGGATGGGTGTGTTGGGCTGGTTAACATCGGAGAAAGGCAACTGTGCTGCAGAACCCACTTGGGGATGCCAAGGAGCTGGAGCTCGGCTGATATTTGCCGGGGGGGAGGTGTGTGTGTGTGCAGGGGGGGTGCCTGGGGCTGCGGTTTAACCTGTCTGGCTGTAGGGTTTGCTCAGATCCTGCTTTTGCCATAGGAGCGGTGGAGTAGAAGTTGCTCTTTGGGAAGCAGATTTTGGGAATGCATGAGAGAAGTTTTACGTGGGCGGCCCCTAGGAGGCAGCACAGACCAGGTTTTGCAGATGCTTCTCGCCCCGGGGCCATGCTGAGGTTTGACAGGGTGGATTTGCTCCCAGGAGGTGTCAAAGAGTGTCTTCATCTGATTCTTGGGATGTCAGAAGTTCTCCGGATAATGCTTCAAAAGGAAAAGGGAGGTCTCTGCCAGCCAGATGTCACTGGGCAGAGGTTGCCATTTCTCCACATCCCCAAGCTGTGCAGGAGCGGAAGAGGGACAGGACCTGTGGGCACATGGTGGCAATCTCCCTCCAGAGCAGAGGCCATGGGCTGGTGGCCACTGGGGCAGCTGCTATCATGGGCACCTGCCCAGCATTTTGGGCCATGCGACAGCAGGCTGAGGGGAAGGTCTGAGTCATCCTGCACATCACATGCAGCTCTGTCACCGGCTGGATGGATTTATCATCTCGCTGAGCTCTTAGCCTGGTGCTGGGGCTGCCTGCATAGCTATAGCTGCAGGGCCCTGAGAAGGAACCCTCTGCAAAAGCATCCCCAGGCTCCTCCATCACCAAGGAAGACAATTGGTGTCAGATGTGGCCCTCTGAAAGAGGCTGAGCTGGACACATGTGATGCAGACTGAAATCCTTGGCTGGACCTGGCTCTTCCCCTCACTTCTTCCCAAAAGCCTTACAGATTGTGGGATGAGAAACCAGCCATGGCCTCCAGGGATGGCTGTGAAATCCTGTTTGACCTGTTTGGGGGTCCTGTTTGACCCCTACCCTCATACCCTGTGCACTGTGACACTGGTGTTGGTGCCTGAAGGAAAAAACACATCCATAAGGTGTGTAATGGAACTGGGGCACATGGGCAGCGCTTTACATCTGACTGCGAAAATACTATCTAAGCCTCTGTGCAGAGAAAGGGGGAATGACCTTGCAGGCTCCGAGCTCTGTTTGTTCTATCAGGGCTATTTCAGACCCAGGACTGAATTTTTCTTGCTGGCAAGCTCTACAGCTTCCAGGTGTGCACCATCATCACCCCAAGAAAGCACTGTGTTCCCTGCATCAAACCATGGCCTCTGCTGAGCACATTTCCCTACCTCTGTGCCTCTTTTCTGGCCAATTTTAGCCTCAAGGGCCAAATTTAGGGCAGGACCAGAGGTGAAAAACAACCTGCTCCTTAGTGGTCTCAGTGCAAATGCCAGGTTTCCAGCATCCTCCCAAGCCAGGACTCAAAACCCAAACCCTGGAGGGGTGATGGCAGGAGCGAGCAGAGAGCAGAGTCTCTCTGGGGCTCAACTTGAAGAAACTCAGTTCCCACGACGTAGGGCCCTTTGTAGCTGGGAGTTGGCTGGGGACCCTGTGGTCCCTGTGCCATCAGTGCTGGAAGGTGGGATCCAGGCAGCTGGCATGGGAAGGTAACGTCCACAGATTGGGAATGGGGGCTGTGAGTTTGCTAGACTTAACCACTTTGGTCCTTTTTCTCCTAGTAATGCACGCTTTGCACATTTCTAGGAGAGAAGGGGGGAGATTGAGCAAGGGTGTGCAGATAAGCCTGCAGGGGTGGTGGAGTGAAAAGGGTTCCCCAGTCCCCAGGTAAAACCTGGAAATGGTTGGACTGGCTCCATGAAGGTTGTCCTGGTGGGATGTCTCTCTGGATGCTGAGGACAGGCACACTCAGTGTATGCTGTTGCTGCTCTGTTTCCAGATGCCTTGGTTCAAAGGCTGGAAGGTGGAGCGCAAGGAAGGCAACGCCAGTGGGGTGTCCCTCTTGGAGGCCCTGGACACCATTCTGCCCCCAACCCGCCCCACAGATAAACCCCTGCGCCTGCCCCTCCAGGACGTCTACAAGATTGGAGGTGAGCAAAAGCCTTACCATCGTCCCTCTCCCTTCTGCTTCAATCAGAGTCTTCATTCCATGGGAATTTGGGAATGGCATTTCCAGGTATTGGGAAACTGGAGGGTCTGGACTCGAACTTGAAATAACGCTGGGGAGAAATGTGGTAGCTCCAGGGCAAAGAGCCCAGTTTGAGACTGGGCTATCTGGGGTTAGAGGCTGACAAAGGTGCCCAGGGACCTGAGAGGAGCAGCAGGTTTGTGAGCTCTCCCCTGGGAACACACCACACCAAAAGAGCTGAGAATTTGGGTGTCCCAGAGGTCATGGCTGGTAGGGCAAGGTGGAGGCAGCAAAAACGTGCTGGGGTCTGGATGAGGGACAAGGCCAACGGGAAGGGCCACCGGCGAGGCTGGCATGCAGCGGCTTGGCTGCGGTCTGCCTGTGCTTCCCAAATGCTGGTGTCCATCACCGGCACCTCCATCTGCCGAGCTGGACCGCGGCACCAGCCATGTAGGGAGCTCATCACCTCTCCCTTTCCCTCTGGAGCGGTGATGGGGACACTTTTCTGAGCTATAAATACCCTGTGAGCTCTCCAACCTGTCTGCAGCAGTGGGCAGCCCTGCTGACTCACCCGGCAGGAACAGCCGTTTCCAGCCCTTTTCCACACTTTTCCAAGAAGGTGTGCGCTGCAGAAACCAGGCAGGGGTTGAACATGGGTTTTATCAGGCTTTTTAATGAAATTTTTTTTCTTTGCAATGGAGATGGAAGGTGGTGAGAAGGTCTGTGTCCTAGCACAGTCCAAAGAGATAGGGTTTTACCATGAGGCAGGTCCTTAGAGAGCAGAGACACTGTGGGAAGAAGGGAGGTGGGGGCAGCAGTGTGCATGTAGAGAAGCAGATGGGTCAATCCAACCTCCCCAACTTCTTTTCAAGGTTCTTTCTCTTAAATGCCTCTTCACCTGACTCCAAAGGTGAGTTTCTCCTGAAGCCTCCTGATGACACAGGGTGTAAAATGTCTTCTTCATTTAATTAGCCACCCTCATTCCCTGGCACAGCTGGGCCTCATCCCATGCTGATGGTGTGGCCATTGGGGATGTGGAGTGTGCCCAGATCTCCATGCAGGAGATGCCACAGCTGCTACAAAGGAAGAGCTTTCAGAGTACCTGGATTGCTCAGGACCTTCTGATGATGGTGTTACTCCTTTTTTACAAAACATTTGGTAGAAAGGATGGACTTGTTGTATTTTCAAGACCCTAATGTTGGTCTTGCAGCTAAAAACTGGGAGGTTTTGGGCAAGAAGCAAACATGTTCTTTGCAAGATTTCTTTGCAAGAAGCAAAAGTGGTGAAAATCACTGGAGATATCTTGCTTTTGCTGCAGGGATATGCTAAGCAGGTTACATTTTGCTCTGCTCTGTCCGTTTTTTTTCAGGGATTGGCACAGTCCCTGTTGGCCGGGTGGAGACCGGCATCCTGCGGCCCGGCATGGTGGTCACCTTTGCACCTGTGAACATCACCACTGAGGTGAAGTCCGTGGAGATGCACCACGAGGCCCTGAGCGAGGCTCTGCCTGGGGACAACGTTGGCTTCAACGTGAAGAACGTCTCTGTCAAGGACATCCGCCGCGGGAATGTCTGCGGGGACAGCAAGTCGGACCCGCCGCAGGAGGCAGCACAGTTCACGTCTCAGGTCAGCAGAGCTGGTGGTAACACCATACATGGCTTGCCACCGTCCTCCAGCTCCCAGCCTTGCCCTGACACCTCTCTGTCCCCCCAGGTGATCATCCTGAACCACCCCGGCCAGATCAGTGCCGGCTACTCACCCGTCATCGACTGCCACACCGCACACATTGCCTGCAAGTTCGCCGAGCTGAAGGAGAAGATCGACCGGCGCTCTGGCAAGAAGCTGGAGGACAACCCCAAGTCCCTGAAATCGGGTGATGCAGCCATTGTGGAGATGATCCCTGGCAAGCCGATGTGTGTGGAGAGCTTTTCCCAGTACCCACCCCTTGGTAAGGGAATGACTCTTTGGAGGTGTCCTACAGAGGAGTGTGAATGCTCTACGGGTGTAGAGCACACACCTGACATGCTGAGCCTTTCCCAGTATCCCTCAACAGTTAGACTGGGGAGGAAGTTGAGGTTGTCTTCTTGCTCTTCCATGTACTGGGGGTGCAAAAGTGGTGCATGAATTGCGTCAAGCCTGGTTTGGTGGGGATGGGCTCTCTGCTGAGCTGGGTTTCCAAAGGCAGGGTTGGGTTTTCCTTCTGGGAGTGAAAGGACCTTCCTTCCCAGGTTACTAAACCTCATAGTTTCTAAATGCAGAAACATTTTTCAGCTTTCCCATTTCTGCCCTAAAACTCAATTGGTCAGGAGAAGAAGGAGAGAAGAAGGAGACTTCAGGGGAGGTCATTTTTTAGTGGAGGGAATCACCATGCTTTCTTTGGATGGTGTTGCACATCTGGAAGCTCTAGCAATGCCGGGAGCTTGCAGAGAACAGATGTGATTTAAGTTTAATAAATAATCATCTAAATGGAGATGAGCATCCGAGCTACCTTGGTGATCAGAGGAAGAGTTGATGGCTCAGGGCTTGTTCCTGCAGGAACCTGCTTAGAAGACAGGGGTAACACATGGAACCACGAGTGGTGGGTGTAGGTCCCACCACCACACACCCCTAGGAGCTCAGCCTTAGGGCAGGCAAGGTGGCCACGTTTCACTCATGTCCCCTTGCTCTCCATCCCACAGGCCGCTTCGCTGTCCGTGACATGCGGCAGACCGTGGCCGTGGGTGTCATCAAGAACGTGGAGAAGAAAAGTGGTGGGGCTGGTAAAGTCACCAAGTCTGCCCAGAAGGCCCAGAAGGCTGGCAAATGAATCGTGGGCTCCCAGTGCATCGCGCAGAAACCATCCCTGACACCAGGACGCTGCCACCGTCTCCCCCGGGCGCATGTGTGCACATCAGCTTGTAAGAGTTTATATGTCAACGACTGGATGCTCACCATTAAGGTCCAGTGGAAATTCTTTAAAAGGAAAAGCATGTTCCAGCGTTTGTGAGGCTTCATGTTAATTTTACCAATAAAACTGGTACAACATCCACAGTGGAAAAAAAACCCCGAACAAATCCAAACAAACAAACAAAAACCAAACAAAAAACCAAACCAAACCAACCAACCCAAAGGGTGTGGAGCTCTGTGTGTGCGTCTGTCATTGAGAGGGGCTGGTGGTTGTGTCGTCCCACTTAGAGTGGATGGTGGGCATGGGCACAGGCAGGGCTGGGATGGAAGCAGGAGGGTTGGGCACCCGTGTTCAGGGTGTCACCCATGTTCAGGGTGTCCCCCAGTGCCTAGCTCTTCCCCAGGTCTCCCCCTTTGACCGATGCAGGTGTCTGGGCTGATGCCCTCAGCCTAAAGCAGGGGCTGCTCTTACAGCAGTTGTGATATTCTCCTTCACCTGCCCAACCCTCTAATATCAATTACCCAGCCCTTTAGTATAATTTTTCCATGCAAAATAAGCTTAAATTAATCTCCTATCGTTATGCCATTTAGAAAAAAGAAAATAGTGTACCCTGCATCTGGAAGGCCACGCAGCATTGCTTTTATTCCTTATAATACCCCATCATTCTGGGAGAAGTGGCCAAGGATGCCTTCTCTCTACACACTTCTTTGCCTCACACATGGTGGATCCCTCAGCCCTTTCCAAACAACACATTGGGACCATTTCTCCCCGATTGCAGTCATGTGCTAGAGCCCAGATGTGACTTAGGACCCTCAAGAAGCCCCAAAACTCCTGATCTTTACCCAGGATGGTGTCTCAGCTCCCATTGCAAACTTGCAGCCCATGGTCGAGGCTGAGCCTCTCTCCACTCCACGCAGTGGAGTTGCCCAAGCAATGAGGAATGACCAAAACACAGTAACAGGGAGCCAGGAGGAGGAAAGGGTGGGAGCATGGAGCACTGGGTAGCAGGAGGTGGTGTGGTGGGCAGGGAGGAGGAGGGAGGAGGTATGAGGGTGCTGCTCCCGCTACAGCACTCCAGGGACATTTCCTCCCTGAAGGTGGGGTTAGCATCATGCTGGGACATCCTGAGGTTCTCTGTGCTCATGATTCGGCTTTTAGGAGAGGCCACAGTGCTGGGAGTGGACACCATGCATGGACCCTGTGGAGGATGGCATCATGCAAGCTCCTTCCCAGGAGAGCTCCATAGGCACAAGTGTCATTACTGTTTGTGTTGCAGGAGCCCTTAATGATCCTAATTAACATCTGTTGCTCTGCAGCAAAAGCACCCTCAGGCAGATCCTCAAGGAGCCTACAAGAAACTGAATTACAGAGACCACTGCCTGAAGCCACCACTGCCTGCTCCTCCAACATTGTCCCCATCCCATGTCCTGGTTGGAGAGCAGACACATACCAGCTTACAAAACTCTGCTGTTTTGGGGCTTCTCACAGCTCCCAGCTTCATCCATAGAAAGAGATTTGATGCCCATGGTCTTTGTAGCATTTGGGCTTTATGAAGTGCCATGTCCTTGGCCTGCCACAAATTGGAAGGGGACCTGGGGATCCCTCCAGGCACAGCACAGCTGTGGGAGAAGGTTGTTTTCCTATTGATAGCTTAATCTCCTCTCCCAGCTCTTCCTGCATGTCCCAGCTCTGACGTGTGTTGTCCTTGAGCCAGCACAGAGGACTTGTGCCCCTTCCTGGGCATTTCCAGGGAACCTCCAGCTTTCCAGTCCCTGGCAGAGCAGGAGCAGGGGCAACCTTGGGGTCAGGTGAGGGACAGAGGAGAGCAGGAGCAAAGTCTGCACCTGCTCCTCTATAGCTATTTTAAAAGCAAAAAACAAGTTTGACAAAACCACAGCTACGTTTCCATAGAAATATGCCAGGGGAGCTGTGAAAGATGCTCTGGGAGCGACACACAAGCGGAGCAGTAATTAACAGTGGAGCTGCAGGAAAGGGAAAATATAAACCCCAGAGGGTTTAACTCAAACCGGCTCCCAGCTCACTGCAGGTCCAGATTTTCAGCCTGGTTTGAATGCGGTGAGTGCCCCAGGCAACCTGCAGGATGAGAAAGAAGACACAGGACCTGAAGCGAGATGTCTGGAGCAGCATCCCCTGTTTGGGGCAGGCTCTGTAGGGAGACAAAACTAACAGAAATATTCAAATTTAGACCCAGTTCAAAGCATGAAGTTCAAAAATGAAAATTAAGTGTGCCCAAGTTCTAGGGGTCACAAACCAAAATCATATGAAGCCCTGACCTGCCTCCCCCCAGACCTTTGGTTTGAAAACTTGTGGATCTGGGTTTTGGGGACCGAATCAATAACCCCTATGTGTTAATCACTGCCTGACCCCACAGGGCTTGCAGGCACACTGGGGAGGATGCTGTGTTTGGCGCAGGTGACCCATTTGGGGGGGGTTCTACCCAAATTATGGCCAGCCCAGCATCATGCTGAGCGGGGCCACAGATGGTTTTTTGGCAATCTCGCAGCGAGCTCCCGCTGATTCGCGCCCCATCATCACCGTGTGAAAGCGGGTGGGTGCTGCCTGGCCCATGGCAGATGATATATAGGGCTGTGCTGGTGAGAAACACTGACTTCTCCTCAGATTCCTCCCTGCCACGGCCAGGGACCTCACAACCGAGAACCCACGGGCTTTTTTTCCTTAGCAACTTCTCATTATTTGGTTTTTTGGAGGTGTTTTTCATCGCTGGCCTCCCCGCAGGCGCGGCGGTGGATGCTTCTCTTCCGTAGCAGTCTCAGCGATGCCATCTCGTGGAAAAAGGGACAAAGTCCTCCTGGAGCAGCTGGCAAAGAGAGGGAACCCAGCCCCACGTCCTGCTTCAGCAAAGAGCCTGGCCCTGGCAGGAAGCACATCCATAAGCAAAGTAAAGGGTACAGCCTCGGGAGCTGCAAAGTGCTTCTTGTCATTTCTTTAGGGACCAGAGTTTGCAAATGTGATTGTATTACCTGAAATTTAAAGCTTGGGGGGGGATGGAATTACTAGAGGTTGTAGGAAAGTCAAAAAGCATCAGGGCTGGCTCTCCTGTCCTGCTGCGGGTCAGCTCTTCAAGAGGTTGAAGATGGACCTGAAAGGAGAGGGAGGTGCAGGGAGCTGGATCTGGACCAGCATCCAGTTTCTAAAAGGGACATCATCTCCATGGTGCAAGAACGGCCCCTGCACAATATGACACCCATGCCTTGTCCTTGTTGGAGTTTCCTGATGGAGATGGGAAGGCCTCATGAACAGGACCATCCTCCAAGACCCACTCCTGCTCTTGGCTGCTTTTGTGGCACCCACTGGAGTGGGAGGAATGAGTAACTTCTCCTTTCCCACCTCTACCCCACGGGCCTCGTGTCTGGTTGTGCGCTGTTAATAATTCAAGGTAAGTTTCCTTAATCCACCAGCGCTGATTGGCCGACTCAGCAGGCACTTTGGGCTGCTCTAAAAAATTTATAAGGCTTTTGCAAGACTGCAAGCGGAATCCGTGCTGCAGATGCTGAGCTGGGTGAATTTGAGCCGCCCTCTGCCCTTCCACGCTTGGGGGCGAGTTAAAGCCTCAGCCGCAGCCCCTCGTCTGCCTGGGCATGTCCCTGCAGAAGCCCAGCACGGGCAGAATGTCACCAGGCTGGTGTAGAGCGTTGTGTGGCAGCCTGGACACCTGGGAAAGCCTCTCTGGTTAAGGTAGTTCCTCTTCCATTTATCCCTTCATCTGTCACCAGTCTCCCAGTATGTTTTGCTAACCTTAGTCCCACATGGGCAGTGAGGTCCTGCCTGTCTCGTGTTGACTCAAACATCTTGCTGACATCTGGAGTATTTCAATGGCATCTGAAAATGCATCCCACTGTGGGGGAAGACCAAGAGGAGATCTCCTGATCTTCTACCCCATTACTGCTACCTTGGAAGTTGATGTCACTGACTGCTGGTACACCTCAGCCCTCTGAACACCAGCATCATCAGAGGACATCACCCATGTGGGTCTTGCCACCACCTGCTGGTGACAGAGGTGCTGAATCATCTATGGGAGAGGTGAGAATGACACTGGTGTAGCATAAAGTCCATGACTACATGATCTCAGAAAGAGAGTTCATCCCCAACCAACACCTTTCCCTGGGGGCTGTGTCCCAACAACAGCCACTTGCCTTCTCCTTTAGCAGTTTCCCAGGGAAAGAGATGGTGGCTCAGACCAGAAAGATGGGGGAAAGGCTGATGGAGACAGGAAAGAACCTCCCACACCTGGGTGGGTCTCGTCTCTCCACCCTGCTTCCACCATGTCCGCTTTGGTCAAATCCTGCCCCAGACAGGTATAAATTCAGGGAGGAGGACAGCAAGCCAGGTGTCCCCCACCACCACCATTTTGTAACATGTCAAGGACCAAACCTGGGAGGCTTTCACTCATTTCCTTTGATCATCTCCCTCAGCATCCCCCCATGCAAGATCCACATTTTCGGTGTAGCCTGAGGTGTGTTTGCAGCCTGGGGAGCCCAAAGCAGTGGCTCCGGCCAGAGTGATGCTCCATGCTCCATCCTCCTGACCCCATCTCCCAGATCTGAAGGAGAAACCAGAGCAGTAACACAGCCCAGGGCCAAGATCCTGGGCAGACACCCCCTTCTGCCCCCAGGGCAGTGCTTGGATATCTCAGATGTTTTTTGTAGAGATACTGCAGCATCTTCAAATAATACATTCCAGCTCCGTTCCCAAACCACAACAACACTCCTTCCGTGTGTCAGGCTTGCCTGCAAATTTAGGATGGCCTGGTTTTGCCTAGTCTAAATGGTTTCTAATCACCCTCTTTCTGGCACTCTTTTCACACCTTACATGTGCAAACTGTGTTTTGCCATCCTGGCCAGCAGCAGTGAGTGCCTGCCCACTGAGCACTTAGGGGTGATGAGTCTGGAAGCGTCCAGCCTTCAGGATGGGACTGCAAGAAGAGGGAAAAGGTGAGGACAATCCCCAAATACAGTCCCTGTGGGGAGACGATGAGGTGAAGCCATTACTTGGTGAAAAACTGCAGGTTTCTCAACACACGTTTTGGTGCAGAGTTGGAAGTGGGGGTTGTTGCCTGTGCCAGCCCTGCCACTGCTCACACATCAGTGTGATGGTTCAATCCTCTCCAGCTCTGAGGACACTGCATGGATTTCTCCCGTGGCACCGACCCAAAGGACCACAGTGATGAGTGAGGGCAGCCCGTGCCAGGCAGGAGGTGGCTGTGATTAATGGAGCTGCGCTGGCTTCTTGGATGCTGTAAGAGGTTCCCATTAGAGCAATTGCTGTGAGGGAAGTGTGTCGCTGCAGGTCAATACGCTTTGGTGCTTCAGGAGATAGATCTCCAGCCGTAGATCTCTGTGGGGAAATGTGCAGGAGGGAGGGGACGGGTGGCTGAGGTTGACCACATCTTCAGATGGAGGTGAAGTCCCTCTTGCAGGGTGGCCTGGGGAGCTGTTGCCAGCCAGCAGCTCACTTTCAGGCTACAAACACAGCTCATTTTTAACCCCCCCCTCCCCTGCTCTGCCCACTGTCAGCATGCACAGGAGAGTACATGGAGATGCTGAACAAGATGTCTTTGCCTGCACGGCCAGAGCATCTGGATGCCCAACAGACAGGAACAACCTTTGGACCACGATGTACAGGACCAAGTCACAAGAACAAAGCAGGGGCTGCATGAAAATAAGGCTGGAAGTGAGGAAATGTCATCCTGCAGAGCATCAGCTTCACCCAGAAGAGCTTTCCCCTCTGCCTTGGTCCTGCCTGCCTTGTAGAATACCCAAACACCAAGATGTTCAGCAGAAGATCTCTGGCTCTCCCCACACAGACCCAAAAGGAGCCCATAAAGAAGCAGTTTCATGAGCAGCAGAGCCAGTGGGGACAACATGGGCAGTTTCCCATAGCATTACCACCTCCCTCAGTGGGGACATTTAGGGGTTTCTGTCCTCTCTCTGATCATGTAATTTCACTTGTAGCAATCTGAAATGTCCCCCCTGCCTTTAGCAAATGAAGACAGAAATTGCCTGTAAGCTCTGCAGTTATTAAACAAGGGAAGAGAGAAGCAGATGCACATACACCAGCTTTCCCAAGGACCTCAGGTTAAAGATAAATAAACCATAAAGCCTTGTCCCTTTGTGTTCTCTTCATTCCCCAGGTGCCCAGACTGGAGCAACCCTGCAGCAAAAGCTCACAGTGCAGAGAAACGATGAATTTAGTTACTTCAAAAAAGTTTGTCTTTGCCTATGACACATGGTCTGCTGTGACAGAGGCAGGAGCATGGAGACAGCCAGGTCCACCTGGTAGTTCCCCAGCAGAATACTTGTTTTTCTCAGCCTGAAACATAGATTGAAAGCAACCCTTTCCATTAAAGCTAAAAAGCTATTTTCCCTCTAACATTTTTTTAAAATAAAAGTAAAAAAAAGGAAAGCAGATTTTTACAGTTGGAAAGTTTTTAAATCTCTTTCAATAATGAAGGGATAAAATAATTAGTCTTAAAGCTTTTGAGTATTGTAGTGACTGGGTTTGGTTGCCTTGCTTGCCAAATCTGGAGATTTTGACACTTCAGCAAGAAAACCAAGTCACTGAAAAGAAAGAATTTTAACAAAAATGAAAATAAGGTTTTCCTCCATTCTGGCTTAGAGCTAAAACATCTCTAAAGCCACAGCTCCTCATGCTGACCCCCCGCTGCTGCTGCTGCTTAGAGGGAGACTCCCAGACAGAGCACTACACTACATTGCTCCACTCTCTCCCCGCTTCCTCCCAAGGGCTGCTCCACCCCAGTTACTCCTAACACTGGGGTAAAATGCAAAGAACCACCTGAAGAGCACCTATGACCAAGCACAGCTCCCCAAGAGCTGCAACAGCCCAGCAGAAGTCCCCTCTACTTCCTAGACCAGGAGCTCCTGCCCTAGTCCCCAGGCCTGCTTTTATCCCCAGGGCAGCCTCCTAAGGTAGGGTGGAGCCCAGCTCTGGAAGGTTCCTCCCCTCTTAACCCAGGACACCTGGGACCATTTAGAACCTATTTATTTCAGCTGGCTTCCCCTCTACCTCTTCCTACAGTAGAATCAGTCACAGCATCCTGGTGTGCTCCTGCACTGCTTGTCTCAGATGAGATGTGTCAGAGTTGTTAGCTATTTCAGTATGGGCTTTTTCTTTCTGATGATAATCCTAGTCCTTAAATATTCATGTAGGCTTCAGTTCAGCTTTGAAGTTGGTGGTAGGCGGGTACTTGAATGGGAACAAAGCACCTAATGGGCTTTGTGGGACTGGGTCCTAGCAAAGATGCAGTTATGGTCCTGGAAGGAGCTTCACTGGGAGCAGAGACGGTCCTGAGGCCTGGCAATGCTGGAAGAGCTCCCCCATGGAACCAGGTTAGTTTTATTGCTCTAAAGCTGTATATTGTAAAGAGCAAAACGTTGGTCTGGAGAAACTGGAAGGGGGCTGCTGATGGGAAGTCTTCAGAGTCAATGCATGTCTCTGAGGAGTTACTCCCTGGGAGCTCATAGTGGCTCTAGGGTTGGGAGAAGGAGGAGGAGGAGGCAGCCCTAGAGCAACCTTGTCTAAGGTCTAAGAGACATGGGTGACAGCAGTTGAAGTTGTTTGGCTTTGGTCCCTGCAGGTACAGGAAGAGGCAGAAACCCAAGGAGGTCAGGAGGATGAATATGAGTGCTGGGAGATGTGAGGAATGACTAAGAGAGCTAAATTTACAGAGTCTGGGAAAAGGAAAGCTCAGGGGCAACATGGTCACAGGCTAAAAATACCTTCAAGGTAACAATATAAATGAAGAAAGGGAATTGCACGTGGTCTCAGAGGAGGCTAGGGCAAGAGCCAGCACCGGAGGGTAATGGAGGAAGCTCATAGAGTAGCGATGGGGAAGGAGACCTGTTTGGTGGGGAATTTGCCAGGGGAAGGGGCTGAGAGGGGTAGGAGCAGGGTGATTGCAAGGTGTCAGGGGAAATGGGATGGGTACCAGTCCCTACCTGATCGAGAAACTTTTTTACAGACTTGTGGATGCTCTGAGCATAACCTGGTTTAATTCAACAAAATTCACTTTGCTTTTGCCTACTGCTTCTCCTTCCAAGTGCCCAGTCAAGTAGATGTTCCTTCCAGTAACTGGTTTTCTTTACAGTTAAGCCTCCGAAGCACAAAAGAATATTTAGACTTGAGCTATTTTAATCACTTTTAGAAAAGAGAAACATAAAATTTCTAGTTAAGGAAGGAGAGCCTCTGTCTCCCTTCCAGGTTAACTCAGTGCAACTCGAGGAGATTGCTCTTTGTGCCCTTAGATGCTCCCAGCTGCAGCTCAAGCCAATCTCATATGGAATGATTCGTCCCAGGGTTTTGCTGGAGCAGCCTCCAATGAGGTAGGTGCTGTCTCAGAAGAGGACAGAAAGATGGATAGAAGGATGGTGGCACAGATATTGTGCATGCAGTAAATACCAAATAAGCAGCTCTGTCAGCACTAGGAGGAAGGTGACCTGGCTTCTTATCAGTGTGTTGCAAATTCCGATGGAAGCATTTTAGTGGTTGGGAGGGGTGGTGTCCCCTTCTCTGGCATCTGATAAAGATGAGATCACGCTTCGGGATCCCATCTAGGAGGAGGCATCAGGAAGACTCTGCCTCTCTCTAGGTTTCTTGCTTTCATGAAAATTGGCACAAATTTAATTAGCCCTGAGGTTGTCAGATTTGATTGAAACTAGGCAACCATCTGGTGTACCTTCATTTTAGGCTGGTAAAAAATATTAATTAAATCATCGGTGGTGATGCTGTGTTTGGGAGTGCCTAGAAAGGCCTTTATCTGCCCAGTGTCCAATCTGAAACCCATCTAATCTCAAGGTGGTCCATCCACACCAGTGTCTTTGTCTCTACTCTTGGTTGCCCCAACAGGGAGCCAGTTCTCAGCAACTGGGCCCAGATCTCCCCATCCTGAATGATGAAGCCTTTGCTGGGCGCTGGCTTGTGTTCTAGCCAGAAGTTTGCATCTCCTTGTTACGCTCACCTTTCTCCTCTGGAATTCTACTGATTTCTCCACTTATGCACAAGAATTTCTTGCTTGGAGCATTTTCCCCTCATGAGGCTCAAACCCTCATACTGGAGAAGCACCACCTTCCAGGGTGAATTTCTTGTATGAACCAATCCCTTATTGGGTCAGGGATCCTGGTTTCAAACACCAAAATGGTTTGAGACGTGTTGGAAAGAGCCCCTGATAGCTGAGCAGTGAAGAGACATGTTTAATCAACAAACATTAGTTCCTGGGGGCTCAGATGGGGGTGTGTGAGAGGTGAGAGGTGGCTGAAGGAGAAAGGGAGATGGGTGGACACTGAGTGCAGAAACACCAAGCAGGTTGGTTTTGTTTGGATGGTATAGCCCTCCCCGTACTGGGGGAGATAAAGCCACCTGCTTTAGGTTTTGGAATTAGCTCTGGAAGAAAGCTTGAGTGACAAAACCCAGGCTATGGGTAGCACAGTTCATGCAAACCACCATGAAAGGCTCCTGGTTCAGTGTTTCAACCAGAAATATATCCCTGGAGTCTTTCTACATATTTCACACCAGTCATTTCTTACTATCTCTCAAAAATTGCCAGGGGACAGGGCATGAACTTTCTGTATCTTAACTTGCCTTGATAGCTTTCATCATACCTTCAGGGTCTAATCTGCCACGGTATTTGTGCTTTAAAGCCATCAGTGGTATTAAAAGTAAAGAACTGACTCAGTAATTCTGTTTGTTTCTGGAGACACAATGTCCTTGGACCAGATAAAAGCAGCTTCCCAGTACTGCCCTTATATACCTCGTTAATTGGCCTGGTGTTACTGGCTGTGTCTTTTTTTGCCCCCACCCCAGCAGAAGTTAGCAGCACCACCATCTTCATCTTCCCAATTGCCACTGCAGACCCGGTGGCAGGAGGCAGGACACTGCAGCTTGATTAGTGTTTAGATTCCAGATGTTCCCAAGAGACCACAACTCCTCTTGGGGTTGTAACTCACCAGACACTGGGAAAACCCCACTGAGGGAGAGCTGCTGGGGGGGCTGGCATGGGAGGCCAGTGTGATTTGGTGGAGAGACCACTGGGTCTGCTCTCCTGCCACCCAAGACAAAGCCTTCTCCACTCCTCTGTGCTGCTTCTGAACACTCAGCTACAACTTGCAGTGCCGACCCATGAAATGTTGTCTGTAAAGATGGAATTAGAGGTGCCCCGAGAGCCCAAGGTGAAGAGAGGGAAGGGTCCAGGCTAGAGAGACTCTTAAACTACAATTTCAGGTCTCTTTCATTTCATAAGGGCTTCTCCCTTTATATAAGCAGAGCACTCTTGGTGCCCCTTGCTCCCAAGGACCTGCTTGTCTCTGTCTGAGGTTTTATCTCCCTCCTAAGTGAAGCAATGAGCCCCGACAGTCACTGAAGCCACGCTGTGTCTTTCCTCAGGCCATCCACAGCTTGGGAAGGATGAAATTCCATCCCCTCCCTTGGCCCACCCCTGATTTTTGATGGTCTTGGAGATATGTGATACCCAAAGCTGCGCTGCAGTATGACACCACAAATGACCAACTAATTAGGGAAAGAGGAGTGCGATGAATCTGGATTCTTCTTGAGGGCTCACAGACTGTTAGTAATCTTCAATTTGTTAATTGAAAATTGCTTCCTCTGTTTGTTGTTGGCCTTTCTGTGGAGGGGGATATTTCCTGCTTTTGGACTGCGTTGCTGGATCTATAATAATGCACTTTGTACATTAGTGCCAGGCACAATTGTAATTGGCTACTCTATTAAAGAACACTAATGATCTTACAAGTGTTCACAAATAATGAATAGGATGGCCCCTCACTGAATTGAGTAATTTATTCACTGACATACTTGCAGATCTGTTTTTCCATTATTTAACCCAGCTTTAGTTTTCTGCCTGCCTTGCAGAGATGACTTCTCTTTTAGCCATGCGTTGGAGAGAATATGGGTCACGGGAAACATATTGCTCATAAAAATGTAGGGCTGTTCCATCCTGGCTCTTCTTTTCATACACGTGGTAGGATTTGGAGAGTAAGTGGCAGCACTTCTAGTCTCAGTGCTCCTCTCGTCCAGCCAGATGAGGAGAGGCTGAGGGTACTGGGTGTGCGTAGTTTGGAGAAGAGGAGGTTGAGGGGACACCTCCTTGCCCTCCACAACTCCCTGAAAGGAGGGTGTAGAGAGGTGGGTGGTGGCCTCTTCTCCCAAGGAAATAATGACAGGACCAGAGGAAATGGTCTGAAGTTGCAGCAGGGGAGGTTTACACTGGATATTAGGAAGAATGACTTTACTGAGAGAGTGGTCAGACCCTGGAACAGCCTGTCCAGGGAGGGGCTTGAGTCACCATCCCATTTCTGAAACATGTAGATGTGGAGCTTTGGGGCATGCTCTAGTGCCTGAGACTGTAGGGAGTGGGTTGTGATTTTGGGGGTGGTTGGATCTCAGAGGTCCTTTCCAACCATAACAATTCTGTGATTCTAAGCTTCTGTGATTAGTTGTTGGGATCCTCCTGAGGCATAAGGAGAGGACTAAAAAACCAGGACTTACGAAATGTGCTCAAGAAGGTTATGTTGATTTTTTTTGTTTGTTTGTTTAAATATGAATTTTAGGAAAATTGTCTATGATACAGAGTGGCAGGATTGGTGCATGGATCATCCATGACTTGGGTTGTAAGGGGTAAAAAAATTCACTGCAGTAGCAGTTGGTGGTCCTGGGCTTGGGTTTGTTTGGTTGCAGGTCCTCCCATTGCACTGCAATGACCCTTTTCCATAAGTAATTGTGTGAGGCCAGCACCTCTGCCTTACCTCAGGCTTCTGCAGCCTTTGTGTCTTCTGAGTCTCATGAAGGTGTGTCAGGAGGAAATACTCCTTGGGGCAGAAGCCAGCCATGGCAGATGGGGGAAAATGGGTGATGCTGGACCATAACCAATAGGGTGTGTTAAAGAGCTGGTTTGGGTCAGCACATCTAGAGATGTGGAGAGCTGGGAGCTTGGTTTCGGTCCAGCTTGGTGACCACATCATGGTGGAGTTTCAATGCATGAAGTAAGCTGGATTTGGGCTTCCGTATCTTCAGAGGGCAGGCTGGACCTTGGGGAAGCGTGGAAAAGGGAATGGTTTTGCACAAGGGGATCTGTGGTGAGGTTAAGCAGGTCTGGTGGCTGAGTAGGCATGTGGAGATGGGGCATGGGCTTGGGTCCTTCCTGTGAACCTGCAGCAATGTCTGTACCCGCTGCCAGTTGGGACCATGTTAAAGCTATGGGGATGGGCAACCCATGACAGGTTGTTTCCAACCCTTCTCATGTAGGCTTTACAGAAGGAACCCACCTGTGATGTTGTGGGGGGTAGGGGAGATGCCAGAGCCTGGCTTCGGCAGGGGACACTGGACCCTGCCTTAGGGACAGGACAGAGGTGCCAGACCTTGATTTTAGGGAAGGATGCTGGGGCCTTTTCTTGGTGGGGGGGGCGGCTGTGGGGAAGAGGTGGGATACAGGAGTCTTCTTCGGAGGGGAGAGGGGATGTTGGAGCTTTCTTGGAGAGTGATGCTGGAGCCTTCTTTGGGGGGGACAATGCCAAATCCTCATTTTTTGGGGGCCTGGTTTGTTTTTGTGTTGTTTTTTTCCTTTTATTTCGGGCAGGGGGTGCCAAACCCGGATTTTTTGGGGGTGGGTGTGTGCGTGTTGGGTGGGAAATTGCCAGAGCCTGGTGTTTTAAGGGGACGCCGAGGGA